>QGMK01000918.1:0-15379 GCA_007825345.1 Lachnellula suecica
CTATATTCGGGCATAGATATTGCTGGATACCGTTTCTGGGGAGGAAAAGGGAATGAGTGACGATATGTTGCCTATGAAGAGGGGTATGAACGCTGGGAGGAGATCTCTTGGGTTGCTCCTGATGGTATGGTTCATGTTGGTGCTTATTAGATGAGCATGCTGGGTTGGACGCAAATGAAACCATACGCACAAGGTATCTTAGTCCGCTTAGACTTTAGTTACTTAAGGGATAATGTCAATATGCCTCTATTGCAACTTGCATTTGCCAGGACAATACACCCGTGCTCGATGTGAGAACTACATGAAAGTGTCTTGCAATTAGTCAGACTTTTAAAAGTGCTTGGGATTTGCAAAGAGACAGGTCTTGCTAGGAAAGTAGGAAGGCGTTGACTGCAATCGCGAAGAAAAATGCTGACCGATGCAAAGAAAAACCCAGTGTATTTTGGGGGTAGGTACCTGTAGCAAATGAGGCTGGATTTAGTAAACTTAGCCTGGGCCGGATATGGTCCCTGAAAATTAGCTTCACATCGGAATAATTCGCCGGGACGCCGAAAAGAAAAGTAGGAGATCGCATATCAAAACTTTGCAAAAAACCGGCAAAGGGATTCCAAATTTGTGTTATACACGCAAGAGGGAGAAGGAGTGCATCTAGAGGTATCCTTTGACTATATCACATGAAGGCGCTGTAGAAATACACATCTGAACCCGACCCATCATGCAAATTCCCATCCACCAACCCGTCTACAACCGTAACATCTTCGCCACGTAGTTCTCGATCAACGACTCATTGGGGAACGCCATGTCCTCCAGCTTCTGCGCGTATGGTGTGGGCACCTCGGCACCGGTGATACGTTGGGCGGGCGCATCAAGGTAGTCGAATGCGTATTCCATGGTCAGGGCGAGGATCTCGGAGCCGACACCAAAGGCTGGGAAGCCGGACTCGACAGCCAGGAGACGGTGCGTCTTCTTTACTGACTTGACGATTGCCTCGACATCAAGGGGTTTGATGGAGCGGAGGTTGATGACTTCAACCTCGACGCCGTATTTCTTCTTCAGGGCTTCGGCGGCGACGAGCGATTGACCAACGCAGCGGGAGAGGGTGATGATTGTGAGGTCCTTTCCTTCGCGCTCGACCTTGGCTTTGCCAAATGGGATAACGAAGTCGTCTTTTTGGGCAGCTTCGCTCATGGGGAAGGTCTGGCCGTAGAGTAGCTCGTTCTCGAGGACACAGACTGGGTTGGGGTCTCTGATAGCGGCCTTCAATAATCCCTTTGCGTCTTCTGCGCTCCAGGGAGTGACAACCTTAAGACCGGGTATGCTTCCGTACCAGGCCGAGTAATCTTGTGAATGTTGTGCTGCGACACCGGAGGCGAAACCGTTGGGGCCACGGAAAGTGATGTTGCAGGGCTGGATACCTCCAGACATGTAATGGGTCTTTGCTGCAGAGTTGACAATCTGGTCAATGGCTTGCATAGCGAAGTTGAAGGTCATGAACTCGCACTGCATTTCTTGTCTTAGCCATTGCTTATCGCACTGAGGAGATGAGGACTTACGACGGGATGTAGACCGGCCAATGCGGCTCCAACTGTCAGACCGCAGAATCCAGACTCAGTGATAGGACTGTCGATGACTCTCTTGTCGCCGAATCGATCCAATAATCCCTTCGTGACTTTGTATGCGCCATTGTACTGGGCAACCTCCTCGCCAAGGACGAAGACTTTGGGATTCAACTCCAATTCCTCCGACAAGGCTTCGTTCAAGGCCTCTCTAACTGTGTAATCCTTTACGCCGCTCTCCTTCGCATACGCTCTGCTCTGTACAATCGCCGGAATTCGGGGAAAGCTCTGGAAGGCGCTGCGAGCAACAGGTCGTACTGCGGATGAAGACACAAATCGAGAAGCTGGGCGCAAGAGTCGAGACATCTTGGGAGGTAGCCGCAGCTGGGATAAAGGAATGAGGAAGGTTGAGGTGGTGTTGAGGAAAATGGAGATTACTGTCAAGAATTCTTTCGCGAGCTTCAGGCCGGTGTTGCGTTGAGTGGAGCTTTGTCGGGATGACTAGGCCGAAAGCGGCAAGCGACGGCGTTGGTCTTCTCTGACAGTGTCGATCGATTTATATCTTCACATTTTTATTTATTTGAAATGTAATGTAAATCCTTATTGCTTTTAATGCTTTGATTATTAAAACAACCCGACTTGTTAACGATATACTCAAATTTTCGTACACAAGAGATACGATACGAGAAGCTACAAAGTGATCAAAACTAATACGATAGAACGTATATTGAAAGAATCGTCATGAAATTCATCTGCGCTTCATAGCATTCATAATGCGCTCTAAGAGTGGTATGTACTGTCGTTAATAGCCTGTCGCCCGTTCCCATCCCCATCCAAACGCCAAAACCCTCCAACCCCCCAAATACAGTCTGCCCAGAATACCTCCTAATGCATAGAGTCAAACGTTCACTTAGATACCCATGGTAAAGTCGTGCTCAATACCAGGTGTTACGCTCGCCATGAACTATTCAAGTCAGTATATGCAAGAAGTAATCAACAGTTAGGGAACATACCTTCAAGAAAACTACCAGGTATTGGTCAACTCTGATAGCAGCTTCATCTTCTGTAGCGTCCGAGTCGTGTTGCAACACCTCCCATTCATCGTTACCGTTCCCGCCAGCCTTCATGCCATCAATAACAGCCTTCTTGCTGAAATCATCAACTAATCCCTCCATACCAGCATCTTCTTTGGCTCCTGGAGCAATCTTGCCTTGGCGCATCTTCTCTCGTCTAATTTTGAGAGCTGCATCTGCACGGTCAAGAAGTGTCTTCATTACGCTGGCATGTTTGCAGGGATGTACAGATGCCATCTTGATGTTATTGCTGAAGTATGGGAAGTCTTCGAGGGTCACGGTCTTGTCCTTGTAGTCCCCAACGATATCCTCCATCATGAGCTGCGGCGTAAGAGGCTGCGAGTTCGCGAGGTATCCAGACAGGTAGAGACGGGGAGTTCGGTAGTAGGGAGTGTAGGCAATGTAGAGAGTGTACGTACGGCGGGATCTGTTATCAAAAGCAAGTTAGCAAGCAAACTTAAAAGTAGAAGTGCGTGCAGGGCTTACGCATCAGCTCCATCGCCCTTAGGATCTCGAATAATAGCCTCATCATCATCTTCCTCGTCTTCCATATCAGGAATTTCATCCTCATCTTCTTCCCTCTCCCCCATGTTCCCGCTCTCATCAACAGTCCGCACATCCCTCGCCCTTGCCTCCTGACTTGCCGCCAACCCCCCTGTCCTCAACCACCCATCCTCATCATCACCCGGAGAATGCGCCCCTCCCGCAAGTTTGAAGTCCTCCCCATCACCCACCATCGTCTCATCATGCCCCGCATCGCCCGCGAAGTTATCATCGAGTCTGCGATGGCACGGCACGCCTCTCGTCACCAGGAACTGCTTGCCTGCAGGCAGATAGTTGACGCGCTTGCTAACCGGCGACGCATCTGCCCACGACCATGTCGGGAACTTGTAGACTAGGTAATCGCCGGCAGCGACGAACTCTTCGGGAGTGATCTGGCCGTTTTGCCGGAAGGTCGAGGTGTGCGAGACGGGTGCCCACTCCCGCACCTTGTCCAGGGTGCTGTGTAGGAAGTTCATCGTTGGCGGGGTCGTCTAGCTTGCTTGCTTGCTTGTTTGCGGATTTTTGGTATTGAGTTGCTTGGCCGGTGCGCAGAACTCGAGAGTTTGTTGCAGGTTTAAATACTTAAAAAAGTGGCGATAGTAAAAAGGGGAGGGAGCGTTCGTGAGTTGATGTCTTAAATGTGATAGCGGACAAAGGATGACGAGCGCTTCAGCCTCGATGCCCCTCGTTAGTCCTCGACACGTGATTGGTATGAATCACGAGTAAGGTACAAGCGACTACTTTAGGTCGGTAGTTTTGTATATGTTTCAGTCATCGCTTGCTATTGGTTAGTTTCTACGGGGATATAAATGGTAGAAAGTTATTCTATTGGCTGCTCAGGATAACTTTCAACTGGCCTCGGCCAAAAACCTTCCCCTTCGTTTAGAACTGGATTTCCCGATGCGAAATAGTTTTATGCTCTTTCCATACAAATGCCTAAAGATTAAATCTGGGGTTTCCGTTTTTAATTTCCATGATAATGAAAGGTAGGGTGGTATCAAACCCTGTCCCGCAAGTAGTCATCTTGCATATGGCGTTCTGAAAGGCTGACCGCAGCCTGATCTCATTTTCACATTCTTCTCGCACTTTCATCTTCAAAGTTGAGCGCAAGGAATACTAACAGCGATTCTCAACATGTCTTTTGGTTTCTCGTTGAGTGATTTCTGCCTCTTGGTCCAGCTTGCCCATAAAACCTTCCGGGACTCCCAGAAAGCCGGGTCAGAGTATGTCGAGATCTCACGGGAAGTTCGAAGTTTACACAGCGTCCTACGGATTCTGCGAGCTGAAGCTCAGAAGCCGGACCCTGTAATGTTCAAAGGTGATTCGGCATCTCAGAATGAGCTGCTTGAGACCGCGAATGGCTGCAAAGAAGTTTTGGAGAAACTGGAATCCATGCTGGCAAAATATAAGCGGCTGGATGGAAACAGCAGCTCTAAACGCGAGAGAAAGATATGGCAGCGTTTCCGGTTTGGGTCGAAGATTGAAGAGCTGAGTGTTATTAGAGGAAAGCTCATCCTCTACACCTCAACGATCTCGGTGCTTCTTGATACATTGCAGCTCAAAGCCGCAAATCGAATTGAAACCAAGGTCGAGGAAGGGTTTAAGGAAATGGGTGGCCAGTTTGAGAAGATGCGGAGAAATATTTATAGAATAGCAGCTCGCGCAAGAGCATCGGAGCGGTCTGGCTCTACATTGTCCTTGCTGTCCCTGTCGACACACGAGGGCGATAACAAGAACGTCTGGAAAGAATTCCGTACCGAGCTTATCAGGATGGGATTCAAAAGCGGGAGCTTAGACAGACACAGACATGTGCTTCAGGCGTATATGTTGAAATTGGACCAAAGTGGTCTCCTGGAAACAGAAGTCCATATTTCAAGAGATCCCAGCAACGTTTGCAAGAAGTCACCACGATCCAGTGTTACGGAACACCGCATGCAAATTGTTTTGCAGGCCACCGCTTTGGCACTAATGCACATCTGCATTTGGGACAGTCGACAGCAGCGGAAGGTGAAAACAAAGTTGCTCCTGCGCCAAAACTACAGGGAAGTGTCTCTCAGGCATGGATGGTTGGAAGTCGAACTGCACTCCCGGAGTCAAAACCTCTCCTCAGAAGTAAGCCTCACCCGAAGCTATTAAATACCAGCCCTTCTGCCCCTTCGCCAATGCACATGATGTCGGATGCGGAAGCCGTCACACGTCTTGACATGGAACGATCCAATTCACCAAGTCCTACGGTCGAGAACCCTGATTCAAATGTTAGCTCCATTGCAGTGGAAGAATCGACCGGGTACACGAACTCAGGAGCCAGCCTCCAAGAGCTAATTCGGCATCCACCTAGCCATATTTCATCCCCTGAATCGGTAGGCATAATAACTGCTAGCAATAACGGCCAAGGCATGAAGTCGGTCGCGAATCTAGGATATGTCTGGTGCGGAAACACATCCACAGAGCTTTCGGATCCCACGCCCACCTATTCTTCTTCGGCAAATGACCCAAGAACTCTGACCGAACCTCGACGAAGGGTCCAATATCCAATCCACCCCTTACCATCCAAGGATATCAACCGTCCATATCTGATACCCGATGCCAAAGACGACGCTTTTACATACGGGTCCAGAAAACGCGCTGTCCGCCCAGAGTCCGCTTCCCTCGACCCCATCGAATTTGAATTGTCTCGCTTCAGTACAAACGATATCCAGAACCAAGGAATGGGGAAAGGTAGGCAAAGACCGAGATGTTTCTGGTCGTCATCGTACAAAAAACAGCGCGAGGCCCTAATCAAATTGAAAAGGCACGACTTTGAAAACGTACCTACCGGCCCGTCTAGTCAGGCTTCGTTACTCCTGCCTCGGATCCCTTTAGCAACAAAGAGCATTCTCCGAGAGCCTAGATATTCATTCCCGATAGATCCAGTATTCCGACGCGAAGGCATCGCGCGCAAGAGCCCCCACTCTCATGGTATACCAAAATCGGCACGCTGGACCAAGATCCCGCGCAACTTAGTCTTGCCAGAAGCACTAGCCGGTGGGAGAGAGATATATGAAACGCAGGAAGACTGCGTTATTGTGCTGAGGGTTTTGACATCGGATGAGATTGAAGAGTATAGGAATATGTCGCGCTTGATGAGGAGTGAGTATCGTCAGCTCATTGCTGCTTGGTATGGAGTATGCTGACTACAACGCAGTTGCGCGGCCTCTCGGCATGGAGGAGGGGTGGACGTTCCCGCCGACGATGATGTCGGAGTGTGGGTGGAAGGCTTTGCTTCCTTTGCATACGACGAGGATCACTCGGGTGATGGCGGGGTAGGCGCCCCTGGCGGCTGTGACTATCAACAGCTTTGGAGGTTGAAGGAGACGTTGAAAGAACTTTGAAACTATGACCAGACCCATTACTCTGACTTCCTCGTTCATGTCTGGTTCTGAAAATAATGTTAATGTGCTTTGTCGGTTCCCTACCGCATTAATCTGAAAATAAGACCACTTGAATGCCTCACTGGATGTGGGACTTTTATGGTCTTATTTTTGAATCAATACGGTAGGTTCACCAAAGTAGAGGCCATGGCATGCCGAAAGAGACTAAAGCTGTGTTTGAAGCTGTCTGGTAGAATCAAAAATAATAATGTTTCTAAGCCCCAGCTGACTGCCATTATCGAAAAAGGGCCGTGAAGTATTGACTCAAAGCTGGGCGGTCTGAAGTGCATTTGCCGTTCAGGGACAATTAAGCAAGATGGCCCCTGGAATATGAGGGCCCCAGCATCTGGTGGAACCTGACTCGTCTCTTCAACTTGCTTCTTATGAGGATTTAGAAGATGCATTACTTACCGCCCTTAGTTTACCAGTGGTGCCTAGCCTCGCCAAAATATTTATTTGTGTTGCATTGGTGGTGGATTATGAGCTGAGCTATGGACAATGTAGAAACAGGTCGAACGCACTAGTAATCCGTGCGACTTGACGCTCGAAGCATGCAGGTGATTTATTTGTTAAAAGTTCTAAAAGAAGCTTGCTTCTTTTAAAAAGATTGTTGTAGATTTGGAGTGTACGTCTTGGGTGCCAAAATTCTCACTTTAAGGCTCTTTTCGGCAGCTCTGAGGCTACGCAGTCACCCCCGCATGCCCTCCAAAATCAAAGCAAGCACAAATCCGAAATCTCTTTCGAAAGCGGTGCAAGCGCAGGAGGAAAAGGTTGATTATTTCTACATCCATCTTTCAGAGAAACACAAATTTTGATAGAGAAGGTTTCCCGAACTTTGGAGCAAAACAACACGGTGATGATCGTGACCTGCGGTTCCTCGAGATAACCTTTCCTAGCTAGGTATCGGTGAGGGCTTCCGTCTATAGTACTATAACAGCAAGGGAATTTGATACTTCCCATTGGAACAAAGCCCAGATCATAGCTACTGATGGGCGAAACCGGGCAACGGCAGAAACCTCCCCTCGTCTTTTTCTTGAAGCAGCGAACGCTCGACGGCTCCAGGTATAAGAGGGATTCATTTCCCATTCCTAGCGACAATCACTCTCTCCTTTCTCACAGTCTCCAACCCATCGATTAAAGTAATTCCCTGAATCCCATCTCTCAAAATGTGAGAACTCTCCCACATTTGGCTCGAAAGATGTGGCTAACCACACAGCTCTATCACCACAGTCGACTTGACCCTCAATCTACATTATTTCATTCCAAGATGATCCATCCCATCGCACCGAAGAAATCAAGCGTCGCAATTGAACATGGCGTTCTCCTGCTTCACAAGTATGGAACTTTTTCAACCATATGCTCAACACTTCATGACATGTGATAACACAAGGCGAACACATCGATATTTCCAATGTCAAGAAAAAAGTTCCCCAGCCCTTCTCAGCACTCGCTTACAATTTCCTCGTCGCAATCTAGAAATCTTGAAGTTCTCGCGATGTCGCACCACAACTTGGTGGACCATGGGTCCGAGGGGGGTCAACAACCACGCCCCCGACCACAACCACAACCAACTGACCCCGTAAGTGCATCACTTAATGCTTTATTAAGAACAATGATTTGGAATGCAAAACATTTATTCAATGTACCATTACTAACTCTTTTCCGCACTATAGGGTTACGGGAGTTGATATTGCGAAAGTGTTGCGGGATGTTGCTTGAAAATGCATTTTTGGTCGATGCACAAATGCGCGTAGAAGTTGCGGCGCGAATTTTTTGGCGAGCCGTGAGGTTTGGGGGCCGCTTCTGTAGAGTAATTGTGCAACAGACATCACCGAACGACCCTGCACGTGATTTCACTAGTCATCTGACGCGTTTGAAAATTTCACCTGAAAACATCTACGTAGACTCTTCAACAAATCCGGGCTATTTTATTTCTATTCCTTCTAATTTGACGCATCAAACTATATTTCCTAGTATTGATCTGAGCCTCAAGATTGCTTCGTACTATACGCCCAGAACATGGGAAAATCTCGCGCTAAAGCTGAACCCCAAATTGGCGTGCAAAAATCAAAACATGGCCTTTGAGAGAACTTGATCCCAAATCCACAAGATCTTCGGTATTGCAGTACAGTGTAGTATTCATCAGTCGTGTAGACTACGGCCATGTTTGACCGGCCATCACTATATCCGTAAGTCCACTTTGGCCTAAGGGCCAGATGCAAACGCGTCCAAATGCAAAGAACGTCCAAGAACGTCCAAGTGGACGACCTTAAGCATCGGACCGTTCCATTCACTAGGGTTGGCACTTGAGGACGGCATTCGTCACCGTGGCGTCTTGTTCCTGCATTGACGACCCCGCAAAATCAAAATGGACATCGTGAGACTTCCCAGCTTGCGTCCACCTCGGTCAATCTTGAGCTCTAAAATAACCTCAATGTCCACTCGAACATTGTCTTTTTGCTATTGAAAGGGTCACCTTCAAGCATCAAGGTATGTACGAGATAGGCATGTCGGATAATTGCAGTGGGCATTTCCTCTTTCGTTTAAATTGTTTGCTCCACTGTGACTCTGTAATCGCCCCATGTTTCCACCTGCTTTGCGATTGACGTTCACTATGAAAACAATGGCATCCCCATTCCATTTGTCCCAGCGTGTCGAGTTTTCTGCCTTTCAGTTTCTCCATCTCATTCGATTGTGTCAAACTCTCTGGAACGTTCTCCTCCCCGAAAACCACCATGCATTACTCTCGAGGAATAGCAGCTATTGTAGCAGCTTTGCCAGCCACGCAAGCTCTCAACTCCTCAATCTGGGTTGACCAAGTGCCGAACTACGTCCGGCCATATGCGATCCCGCATTACTCTGCTACCGGTCTTGTGATCGGACAGCAAATCTATCGATTTCCGGTCACTGGACCTTCTTCCGATAATGCGTTCACTCTTATCAGCACCAATGCCCCTGGTTCAACCAGCCTGGGTGTTCTGCCTCATTTGCACGAGGTCCATTACGAGAATTTCTTCAACTTCAGAGGCCGTTTCCAACTGTGGACTGAGAAGGATGGGGATGAGGAAACTCGTATTCTCACCCAGGGAGATTATGGTGGAGTGCCTCACAATACCACGCATACCTTCCAGATTTTGGACCCGGATACCGAGATGGTTGGTGTCATCCAACCTGGTGGATTTGAGTGAGTATCCTGGTATCCTAGAAGTATCATTTTTGCATCCGCTGATTTTGAAAGGGACCTCTTCTACGCTCTCGCCAGCGCTAATTATTCCTCGCCAACCTTCTCGCCGTATGATCCTTCGGCCGTCGCAGATGATTCCAGCCCGCCCGCCTCCGTGATCGCATCTCTACAACAATTTGATGTCTACGCCGAGCTTGACTATACCCCGCGTACAGACGCAGTCAATGGAGCAGCACCGGCAAACAGCACCTGGCACACTGGAGCAAACGCCCTCGCAACCAATGATTCTACCCCGTACTTCGTGGCGAAAGACTACGGACCAAAATACCTCAGCACTGAGAACGGATACCAGGTCATCCAGCCTTTCGTCACGCCCGTTCAGTCAGCTGGCAATTTCTCGCTTTCAACTATCACGATGGACAAGCTGAGTAACGTGACGGCCAGCGAGCAGAACTTCGCAGGACATGCAGCCTTCGAAGTTCTGGAGGGGCAATTGATGGTCTCTATGGAAGGCGAGCTGTTGAGCTTATTGCAGGGTGATGTTGTGTTCATCCCAGGAAATACTACATACACGTACTACAGCTTGGTAGCATACACCAAGGTGTTGCACATTGCTCAAGGTGCAGAGGGACTCGACACCACTTTGATTGCAGGCGCCACGAGCTGGGATAGTCCCGTTTGGCCGACATCGTAGAATGGTAACACGAATACTCGGATGTTAGATAGTCTTGTTCTATTGTACATATTTACAGGCTGTGCTGCGCTTTCTGGTGTACGGCAGGCGTCTCAACAATCAAATTTGCTCTGATCTGCTCCACTTGCTCTTTCGTGAGACCACACTTGTCTGTCACATACCCTTCAGCACCACCGTAAGTCTCTTTGATAAGTCGCAGAGTCGACCTCATACTAGCCGCTCTGTCTCTACATGAGCAACGTAAACCTGGCTAGGAGGAAAGTGAAAGGGACTTACCGAGCGCTGATTAAATTCCACGCACCCTCTTTGTTGTTTTTCAACACCGGGTTTTCCATCAAATGAGCAATTACCCCTTCTTTCCACTCAGTGCTTAGCCCAATTTCCGTGAGGCTGTACTCTTGAGCAACAGTCTCATCATCAACGCCGCAAAGTGACAAAATGAGAGCACATATAACGCCCGTTCTATCCTTACCCGCCGTACAGTGTACAATGAGTGGCTTTTCAGGATCATTTGCAATATGTAATAAGATAGTCCTGTAGGAATCCGGAGCATTCTTCAGGATATCCGCATAAGCCCTAGTAAAACCCTTCATCCAGGCATATCAGATCCAACAGTCCATTGACAATTTGAAAAAGAGAAAATCACATACCTCAGCATCATTAGAAGCATAATCCTTCAGCCTAACAGCCAGCCCCTCAGGACTATAATCCTCATTCCTAAACACCGGCACAAACACCCTTTCACACCCCTCCCACTCTACCACATCCCCCCTTCCCGCATCACGGTTCCGCTGCAATTCCGGCTCAGAGCGCAGGTCATACATATGCGTAATTCCTAGCTTTTGCATAGTCTTGATCCCATCTTCTTTCACGAGGGAAGGCTCGCCGCAGCGGTAGATTATACTGCGTTTTACGGAGTGTGCTGGGGAGGCTGTGATGGGGTAGCCGCCTAGGTCCCGGAAATTGGGGATTCCGGAGATGGATAGGAAGGGTGGGGAGGGGAGGGAGGCTTCGTGGCTGGAGGGGGCACTCATTTTGGGGTATTTGTAGAGGTGTTTTGGGGGGTGAGTTTTGAAGGTGATGGAGGAGGGGTTGAGAGGAGGGTTTTGCCGATGATTCGCCGGCTCAAATCAGCTCGGCAACTCGCCTCTATGCCGTCTTGTCTCCTACAGCTCCGTGTATCAATAAACAAACCCGAAAAATCCAAAGAAAAGCCGAAAGCATCTAGAAGATTTGAGGCTCTGAACAGGAACTATCTCCGAATTCGCCAAGATACGCGCTCTCATACAGTGCCTCGCCACAATGCCTCACATGCAATCGCCGCCACCAAACCCCTCAGAGCCATCATCCACATCTCCAAATCCCAAATCCGATTCAATTTCCCCTGAAATCCGGGTCAAAAATCGGCGAAAACTATACCTAGACCGCAACCCCTCATATTTCACATCACCTGACCTCGAACTTCTAGGCAAGTCTTTCCTTTCCCTTTCCAGGACGCAATCTAATGAATGCTACAGACCCATTACTCTACGACCGCTGTATACGGCGCTTCCAAACACCCGCGGAGCGAGAAGCAGACGGGCGTTCAAAGGGTTATTCCGGCGTCCTAGAAGCAGATTTGTACCGCTCAGAAGCCAAACTAGCCGCGCTGAAAAAGACATCCGAGGTCAAAGACGCGCCGTCAGCATCACCATCACAGCCTTTCGTAAGTTACGTGCGAGGCAAGGACGGGGAAGTGTTGCCGGAGGATGAGGACGAGGTTCCTACGACGAAGGAGGAAGGGCTGGAGAGGTGGCGGTTTGAGATGACGTTACGGTTTTTGAAGGGCGAGGATCCGGATTTCGATTATGGTGGTGTGGATACGAATGAGGAGTACGATGATGTGGAGAGAGAGGAGGAGGTTGAGAAGTGGTTTGATGGGGAGACGCCGGAGTGGGAGAGGACGCCGAGGGAGAGTGAGACGGGGATTCAGGATTTTTGAGGGGTGGGATTGTTACGGATGGACGACTTTTGGGGAGCAAAAATTGTTGGGGCTTGAAACAGTAGGGAAGCTCGTAGCCGGCCCGCATACGAAGGGGTTCAAGCTTTACTATAGAGTTGCAGACTCCTGCAGAGCGGAGGTCTAAAGTATTAGAATTTGGATGAGCTTATATTCGAGATATGAGCAGGTTTTAGATTTTGGGCGTCAGGACTCAGGATATCCCAAGCCACCCCAACAAGTCTAGTTAGAGAAACCCCCAAATTAAACATTCTCGGAGGCATGTCTCAGGTGTCCACCTCTCTCGTATCCAATTCTTTGCCCTCGAGCACATCCGACAAAGGCGGTTGAACCGGCGCCTCTAAACTCTGCGTCGAAGGAAATGTCCCGCTTGTCAGATCAAACTGATCGATATGTTTGAAGCAAAATAATATGTGCTGCCGCACATTATACGGACCCCCATCTGATGCGACAGTAACAGGAATCTGCTCGGCTTTGTCGATAACTTTTTTCATATCGATAATTAGACGGTCGAAATCTTTATAATATTGTTGTTCAGGGTCGACATCCAGAGAGAATCGGCGAATACAATGGACCGCAACAAATATAAATATAAGAAGAATGGCTTGTCCCCAAAGAATTCCCAAAGGAATAGAGGATACCTGGGTAAATGACAACGTATTTGTCAATGACGACGCGGTGAAGTTGGAGTTGGTATTTGTTGTATTATATAATTGGCGATGTGAAGTATTGATTATATCAACCATTTTTAAAAAGTGCTCCATCTTTTATAACGGATTTGTTCCAGCAATGCGAATTATAATATTGAAACAAAATTCTAAACTTGCTTCGAAGTGAGCCTATTTATAATGGTGGGGTAAACTAACTAACAGAAAGAGTTAAGTCATAGGGTTCAACGACGTTAGTAACGGGCCAGTTCCAATTATTTAAAATGATTATTTAATGGTACCTACTAAAAGCTCAGAAGCCATTGGTTACTTGAAGCCTAGTCGGCACACGTGACCATCTGGGCTAACCGAAAATGAAGCTCATGTCTTTTTTCTGCTTCGACAACCGACCACCTTCTTCCAAAACCCACACAGAACGCTTGATTGCGTGAACTGTTCCCACCACAGGCAATCGAAATGCCACCAACATTACGATGCGCTTCCGTCATTCCCTCCTCCTCCTGCACGAAACACTTATGTAGGGCCGCCGCACAATCATCGCGGCCCTTCTCCACTACTCCACGACACGATCAAAGAGCCACCCGAGCTCGACGGGCGCTCTTCAGATGGCTTGGTTCACAAGGAGAGAACTTTCGAAATCCATTGAATGGATCGACGAACTATATGGGTGCCTATAATAGGGAGGGTCAGCTGAAGAGAGTGGTGGAGTCGGAATTGTTCAAGGCACGCGCGAGAGAGGACAAAGGTCAAGAACCTGCCAAGCCCGAAGAAGCGGGAAAAGACGATAAGAACAAGACACTACCAGAAGAGACGACAAGAGATAGGATACCCTTCCCATTGAATCGTAACTTCGTCAGCCAGCCTGTCCTTAGCGAAGAGCTGCGGGAGGAAATCTGGCAACGGATTATGAAAGGTGGGAAGTCAGTACGGGAAGTCAGTGCCGACCTGAAGGTTGAGATGAGTCGTGTGGGAGCAGTGGTACGACTAAAGGAGGTCGAGAAGGAGTGGAAGCGGATAGTAAGTTTGATCTCCATTTTCTTTGCGCTGCCCCGACGACATTATGATGATATTTTAAAAAATCGATTAGTCTTTAAGACAACTACATGGTTACAAAATTTACGCATGCGAGCCTCTCTGAAAGTCCTAAAATACTGCATATTATTCTTGATATACTTTCGGGAATAACAGCTAACCTTTGACGTCAAGGGAAAACCACTCGCAAGGCCGTATGCCCAAGCTGTCATGTCTATGCTGCCCAAAACACCATACGACTCAGAGTCCGTCGTTGCTCACGAATCCATCAACGATTTGCCAGTCCATGCCTCTACCGGACAACAGATCTTCCACCCTACCTCCGAGTCGAGACATTTCACACGTGCAGATGCCGCCAAGGTATTCAGCAAGAACCTCCTCCCCGCCGACGACCGGATACCCCATCCCGAGCTAGTCATCCAGCATAGGGAGCGTGTGGTTGAAGAACTGACAATAGAGCAACGGCAAGAGCGAGCTCTTATGCGGGCAGAAGCAGCCGACAAAATAACAGCGGCCAAAGCTGCGAAGGCTGCCAAGAAGGAAGCCGCGATCCAAAAAATCGATACCGGCAGATGGGAGTTCAGGTTCACGCCGATTAACAGTGATGACATTGGGAAGGATGGCAGAGGGCACAAGGGTGTTGGTTGGAGATATGGTGTGCCGCTTTATGATCGGAGTAGGGGACAGGTGAAAATTCCTACGAGCGTGGAGTGATGAGATTTGGGATGTATATTATACTCACGTATAGGTGGAGTTTGAGGGCGTTGGGCTCTGTATCATATTGTATTTCAGAGGCATACCTCAACAATGTACAGCTGTATACCATCCATTCTTGATTGCCATGACCCGTTCGCGTCTATTTTCGTTCTTTGTGTGCTTTGACCCTCATACCGCATAGTTGCATTTCTAAATACCCTCTTCTTTCAGGAACTTTCGTCCTACCACACGTTCTCCAGCGGTGGAAAGATCAAATGGTCTTCGCAGATTCATACAGGGTCCTCTACAAGCTACAAACCCAACACGTAAAATGCAAATCATCAATCTATCCCACAAACAATTTGAAGTCCGATTTTCTAAACCGAAGCCCCCTGTGCCAGCCCCGACGGAGGAGAAACTGTGCACATCGGCAGTCTTAGTATTGAACTTTGGCTTACTCACGTGGATGCACGTGCTTACTCACGTGGTGCACTAAACACTCCAAACTACTATTTATACCTCGA
>QGMK01000919.1:0-15376 GCA_007825345.1 Lachnellula suecica
CTAAATCGAAGGACAGGGATGAATCAAGCCGCTCAGAAGTCGGATGGTCAGAGCCCGCCCGCTCATCCAAGTCGAAGGATCGGGACGAATCAACACGTTCTGAAGCTGCCTGGTCTGAGCCTGCACGCTCATCCATATCTAAAGATCGCGAAGAACAGATTCGTTCATCTGCATCCGATGTTGCTGGTGGCTCGAAAGGAAATGTCGCTTGGTCTCCTACAACCTCCAACGTGTCTAAAGGAGTGACCTGGGGGCAGAACCAGACGAAGCACTTTGAGGTTGAAAGTCCGTCCGAACACAGAGACGAATTTGTTTCAAGTTCTGACATGAAGGCTCGCGAGAGTTCTGCGGAATCCGAACCTTCTGCACCATCTAAATCAGGCGGATGGGGTGCAATCGCCGCGGGCATCATGGGAGCTGGCGCGGGTGCCGCGGCTGCAAGCTCAAGCGACTCTCCTAAGTCCAAGACGAAGGAGATCGAAAAGGCACAAGAGAAGCCTTACGAATATCGCGGGGTGACTGTTGAGCCAGAGAGCCCACCAAGAAGACGAAGCCCTCCCTCCACTGGTCCGAAGCCCGCTATAGTTCAGCAATCCCGTGTTCCTGGAGCTTTTGAAGACGACTTGGATTTTACGGCTACCGTTGCTGCAGGATTGCAGGACACAGGCTTTGATCCCAACATTGTGATCAATGACCCCGCGTTCCGAAGACGTGATTCTCCCCCTGGATCTAACGAGCATGGAATGTATCGAACTCCTTACGCAGAAACCGTTTCAGACCTCGGTGCAATTACAAACAATGTCTCAGGTGTCAGTGGCTATTCTCAGGATTTCACGAAAAGTGAAGTTGGCAGCGCTCCTCAGGAGTTCCGAAGTGTATCACCCGATCGTGATGATTTCTCTCCTAAACTCAGCAAGAAAGACCAGAAGAAACGCGAAAAGGCTGCGAAGAGACAGAGCGGCGACGCCGCAACCTTTGAAGAAACTCCAACGCCAAAGGTTGAGGAGACCGAGGCGTATTTTGAGCCTAAACTGAGCAAGAAGGAACAGAAGAAGCGTGACAAGGAGGCAAAACGACAAAGCAGTTTAGCTGAGGATATCACGCCTATTGTGGAACCTACCGCTTCTCGAGATATTGTGGAGGAACCCGAGAGTTACTTCGAACCAGCCAAGAAGTCGAAGAAATCAAAAAGGGATTCCGTCAATTTTGACGATATTGAAGAGAGTGCATCCCCTGACGCCTCGAGGAACCGACGCAAGGTGTCCGTCCCCGTTGACGCGTTCGATGATCTACGAAATGAAGAGGATGAATGGGCCCAGCCAAAGTCCAAGAAGAAGTCAAAACGCGATAGTGATCGCTACGACTCTTTTGCTCGGTCTGTTCCATCTGAAGTCGGTTCAGAGCTGGAGAGATCGGCAAGCAAGAAATCAAAGGACAAGTCAAAGAGGAAGAGCGTCGATCAATACGAGCCTGATCCGGCTGAGGTATCTCTGCCACCTAGTACGCCATCTGAAACAAGCAGAGATGGCGACTACGACGACCGGAAATCAAGGAAGTCATCATCAAGAGACAGTGGGATTTTTGATAGCGCTCAACGCGGCGAATCAGGTTCTGTGGTCTCGCGCAGCACCTCCCGTTATGAGGACGAACCTCGGAAATCCAAGAAGAAGTCAAGAAGCAGTACCAAGGATGATTTCGACGATACACGGTCAGTTGCCTCGGCACCAGCTGGCGATGACTTTGAGGATTCGAAAAAGAGCAAAAAGGACAAGAAGAGCGGAGGAAGCTTCTTCGGTCTTTTTGGCTCGAAGTCCGAATCAGGAGCGAGGGACGACAGCCCAAAGGGGTCTAAAGACGACTTTGAAGACGTCAGAAAGAAGAAGAAATCCAAGAGAAGCTCTATGCCTGATGCTTCTAGTCTTTACGGTGACCTTGGATCTGCGTCTGTGGCCGACCTTTCGCAGTCCGTGTCCAATGGCCATGGCTCCAGTCGGTACGACGACGATGTTGACGGTGGGGCTCGAAGTGATGGCGAGAGAAAGAAGACTCGATCAAGAGCAGACAGTGTCTCTTCGAAAAAGGATTCTTTTTTAGGTAAAGCCGGCACCCTAGGCGCGGGTGTCGGTCTTGCGGGTGCTGCTGTTGCTATTGCTGCTCAGCATCACCAGCATTCAAAAGCCGATAAAGCCTATGACGAACCAGAGTATAGGCGCTCTAGCAGGTCTGGAAAAGAATCGAGAACAGAAGATGTGTTCGACTATGAGATCAAAGAACGCGAATTCAGACCCTCTATCGACCCGCAGTATGGCGATTTACTGCCACTGCCTCCGAGCGATCCAGCGTCTCCGAATTCCGAGCCGCTTGACGACTTGCCAGACCTACCAGACAGCGGACCAGAGACGCCCGAAGCCGAGCGACTCGTGAAAGAAAGATCTAGATCTGCTCTTCGCAGAAGTATTCAGGATGCTCCGATGAAGTCGCCGAGTCAAAGTTCAATCCCTATAAAATTCATGATGGGCAACAGATCTTCGCCATCATCGCCTGGCCTCGTACGATCCTCTCCTTCGCAGTCTCCAGCTACTGGGAGTCATGATTCCGCGGCTGCCTTCACCAGAGCACGCCATCGACCAACCTCTTCATGGGATAGTGCCAGGGAATATAAGCCGTTGTATCTTGTAGAGAGCAACCGACGCTCCTCTCAAATCCAACTAGAGGAAGAAGAAGCCACTCTACCAGAATTGCCTCCGAGCTCAAGAACGTCGCGGAGCTCGTCACGACTTGACCCTGATGACCAGGCAAAAGGCCTTGGTCTTGACTTCGAAGATTCATCCTTTGAACCGCATGAGCCTGCAAGGCAATTGTCTATCGATACACAACTTGCCTCTTCAGACCCATCGGCGGGGCTACTCGATTCCCAGCAATCCACCCCCAAAGCCGGAGTGCAATTCCATGACGCCGACAGTCAACCCCGTTCCCCTGATGAAAATGCGTCCAAAGCCATTGCCGCTGCAGGGCTCGTGTCAACGCTAGGATACTTTGCCTCATCTCCAAGTCACCGAACCACAAAAGATGACTGGCTGGATGAGCTTCCATCGGTTCAGCGGCAACCTTCTCCAATCGATCCGATGACGAAGAATAGGAGCTCTTATTTGCTTCAATCTTCGCCCATGTCAAGGAAGGATGACCTTGAGTCTGAAGACCGTGCTTCGGATTCTCCGCTCCGTCAGAAATCCCCGTTGGACAGCGATGCATCACGCAGCATTGAACGCAGCATTGAAGAGCCAGCAAATCGTGATATATTCGAGGCAGAAGAAGCTTTGCAGCGGGGTCTTCCAGATCAGGAGTCTGCTCTTTCCCTGTTACCTCGTGATGCGGAGCGAGATCAGAACGAAGCCGAGCCTATCGACGAATTCAGTCTCACCAAATCCAAGAAAGACAAAAAGAAGGATAAGAAGAAGGGCAAAGGTCTTTCTCGCTCTTCTACCCAAGATGATGTCTCTCTTCCAGAGCCTAGTATGGAGCCAACACCGCAACCTTCGACTTCAGTCATTGTAGAGCCAGAGGAGGAGTTTTCGATGCCCAAATCTAAGAAGGACAAGAAGAAGGACAAAAAGAAGGGCAAATCCGTTTCGCCTTGGGAGCCGGAAGAGGATGTAAGCACTCCACTGCAGGTTCAGGAAGCATTGCCAGAGGAAGCACCAGAAATTGTCGAGGCCTCTGTCCCCGCCGATGCTGAGCCTTTCGAAGAGTTCTCCAGCGTCAAATCGAAGAAGAATAAAAAGAAGGGCAAGTCGATCTCCTGGGAGCCTGAAGAGGAAGCAACTGCCGTTCCGGAAACCGAGCAGCCGCTCCCAGAGACTAGCCGAGAGATTATGGAAGATCTTCCAACTGATACTGTCGTGGAGCCGTCCGACGAGTTTACTGTGACGTCTAAGAAAGGCAAAAAAACAGACAAGAAGGGCAAGGCATTTACAAGCTGGGAGGAGCCAGAGGCGGAGATTATCTTATCGCAGGCTGAAGAGCTCATTTCAGAGCCCACCCAGGATCAACCGGACGAGGTTCCAACTCCTGCAGAACGCGACGACATTTTTGAAGAGTCTTTCACATCGAAGTCCAAGGGAGACAAGAAAAAGGATAAGAAGAAGGGCAAATCCACTACTTTATGGGAGCCCGAGAAAGAAGAGCCTGAGATTTCTGCCTCTCAAGATTCTTCTTTGCCTATTACGAGTCGAGAGCTTATTGACGAACCGACCACCATTGCCGATGACTTTGAAACTCCTACCACCAAGAAGAGCAAGAAAGACAAGCGCAAATCTATTTCTTGGCAGCCAGAGGAGGACGTCCCGCCGGCCGAAGCAGCTTCTCAGGAAACACAGCCAGAACTCGAACCCGAGGTTATTCGTGATGAACCTGCAGCCGATGATTTTGCGTCTTTCTCTACCAAAAAGGGGAAGAAGAACAAGAAGAGCAAATCAATCACTGCCTGGGACCCGGAGGAAGAAACACAAGTTCCAGAATCCTCTGCTCGAGAAATAAAGGCTGAAGAGGAGTTTGCCCCGGTATCGACACCACTGGAAGACGAAGAGGCTCAAGAGTTCACAATGCCCGGGTCCAAGAAAAGCAAAAAGAAGGGCAAGAAATCCCAAGCACTTGCTCTCGACGATTCTTTCGCCACTGAACCTGTAGCCGAGAAGGTTAATGAAATTGTTGAGAAATCCGACGTCGCTGAGCAGATTGGAGAGCAAGACTTTGGCGATAAATTACCTGAAGAGCCCGAGCAATTCGTCATGTCAGGATCGAAGAAAGGCAAAAAGAAGAACAAGAAGTCACAGGCATGGGAAGAAGATCCTCAACCGTCACAACCTCAAAATGAACTTCCCGTAGCTGAACAGTCAATCGACACTGAGAGTTTTGCCCCAACACCCGTCGAGGAAGCCCTAGAGGAGTTCACAATGTCATCATCGAAGAAAGGGAAGAAGAAGTCTCGCAAATCGCAAGCTTTCGATGTTGAAGGGGAACCACGCTCTGAACGTATCGACCAGGAAGAGAAAACGCCTGGACTTGAGACTGCCCCCGATGTCTCAGGCTCCAAAGATACGCCAATAGATGGCCCAGATGCTTGGCCAACGACGCCTGCAACTCCTTGGGCAACCGCCCAGGAATCGCAAGCATCTCAACGATCCGAATACTTCCCATCAGCCACATCACTGCAGAGCCCCGAGAAGCGTCAAGGGGATGATGCCCAAAGTAAAGGCTATTTCCCACCAGCTACGGCTCTACTTCCAGTCGCAGTCGCTGGTGCTGCCGCCTTTGCTGCCCATGAAAGCGGGAACGATTCTTCGAATAAAAATGATTCGTCCTCCGAACATCCAATCTCCAAATCTGTCGAATCTGAGGACCCACAAATTGGGTCAGCTAATATAGAGAGACCGGCTCCCGATGGTCTTGATGCCGGCTATGATAACGCTCATTTGAGTTTAGCCAGACAGTTACAAGAGGAATTCGGCTCGGGAAGCAAGAAATCGAAGAAGGATAAGCAGAAAGACAAGAAAAAACGCCAAAGCCTACCTTCGACCCCCGATCCCGAAATCTCTAGATCAAGGACGGTAGATGAGCCCACAGACCTTCCTCCCCGTGCAAGAAGCCTCTCCATAGGGACGCCGGTCGAGGGCGATCAGCGCAAACCCCTGTACTCCGAGGAACAGCTAGAGCTTGCTCGACAACTTAAGGCCGACTTCGAGAAAAGCAGCAAGAAGTCGAAGAAAGACAAGAAAAAGCGAGGTGATAGCTCAGGTCCGTCAGCCCGAGATGATGCTTTTGACCAAGTCGCTGAAGGTCCTACTTCTTGGGCGGACGAGGTTGAGGAAGCTACGCCAGTCCCAAACGTGGAGGAGGAGGTTTCGAAGCCAGACGGGTTTGCTGCAGGATACCAAGAACAGCAGCTTTCACTAGCCCGCCAACTGCAAGCAGAATTCGGATCCGGCTCGAAAAGGTCCAAGAAGGATAAAAAGCGTCGTAGCACCTCTCAAACGCCCCAAGAGCAAGATTCACGCAGCGATGATTACTTCGGCACGTCTGGTCAATCTCCGGCGTTTGATTCTCCTTATGTCGAGGAGCCTGCCAACATAGCTGAAGCAGGTCCTGGCGCCGAGACAACCCGCGATGGGCTGGCAGTAGGATATAACGAGGAGCAGCTCGAGCTTGCGCGACAACTGAAGGAAGAATTTAACTCTAAGAAGTCGAAAAAGGACAAGAAAGATAAGAAGCGCCAAGGCTTAGGCCTTACGAACACTGATGACGATTTCTCTTCCAACTTACCTATTGAAGGAGCCGAAACTCCTATCGAGCGCGATCTTCCTGCACTAGAGAATACTGAAGCTGGGCCAAGTGAACCCCTCAATGCTGAACCTGAGGACGAATTTGCCTTTGTATCGAAGAAGTCCAAGAAAGATAAGAAGGGAAAGAAGCGAGAGAGCCTTGTTCGAAGCATGACCGACGAAAATCCTCCAGATATGCAAGAAACCAAAAAGATCGATACTCCTCAGCCCGATGTTGTTCAAGAGGCCGAGCCTGAGATTCTACCACCCGCCGATGATATCGAGTTCAGCACGAAGAGGTCAAAGAAAGACAAGAAAAGCAAGAAACGGGACAGTCTTCTTCGCAGCACGACTGATGACAATGTGTTTTCTGATTCCCCGGTACCTGCAAAGGAAAGCGAGACGCGAGATGTCGAGGTTGCTCAGCCTGAGGATACTCCTCGCGAGCCTGAGCTCCCTGATCCTGTGGATGAATTCGAGTTCACTACGAAGAAATCGAAGAAGGACAAAAAGGGAAAGAAACGCGAGAATCTTGTCCAGAGCACTATCGATGAAAGCCCAGTTCCAGAAACCTCCACTCCAAGTACAGAAGCAGCCCGAGACGTCGACAATTTCCAGCCCACTTTGATTCAAGAATCTGCACGCGAACCCGAGAATGTCGAGCCCGCCGATGAATTTGCGTTCACAACGAAAAAGTCGAAGAAAGATAAGAAGGGCAAAAACAAGGAAAGCTTTACGCCAACTGTAGCAGATGATGAAGTCTCCCCTGGTCAATTTGGTAACGAGGTTGAAGCTTTGCACAACGCCAGGGACTTGGGCTCAGAGGACATGCTTGCTGCTGAGAGCGAGCCAGTGCCAGCACCCGAGGACGAATGGGCCGTGCCAGGAAAGAAGTCTAAAAAAGACAAGAAGAAACGCCAAAGTCCTGCCTTTCAAGATGAGATTGTTGACCAGCCTAGCCCCGAAGCCAGTCCAATTACCGTACCCGAAGAATCTTCGACTGTTGTAAGCTCCGCAACTGAGGCTGTGAGTGAGCCGTCCGATGACTACGGATTTTCGTCCAAGAAGTCGAAGAAAGACAAGAAAAAGCGGGGAAGTTTGCTCCGGTCTTCGACGTTTGATGATACGCCAGAGCCACAAGTCGAGGAACAGGATTCACAACTTGCGTCGGGCAGCCAAGATGTTTATGTCGATAGAGGGATGGAGCCTGTTACAGCCAATGAGCCAGATGAAGGATTCGGTTTCACATCTTCGAAAAACTCGAAAAAGGACAAGAAGAAGCGCCAAAGTATGCAAGAGCCAGAAATGGTTGAAGAGCCAACTCGAGATCTGCAAAAGTCCATCAGCACTGAGCCTCTCGAAGAAGAGGTAGTTGCCAATCAAAACCAGCAAGACCCAATTCTAACGTCCGACTCCCTTGCGCCTACCATCGCTGCCGAACCCGTCCGTGACGAGCCAGCTACAAATGAGGAAATCCTTGGTGCACCAGACCTGGAAGCTGCACCAGAGGACCCGGAGAACGTCTTTGAAGAGTACTCATTTTCCAAGAAGTCCAAGAAAGACAAGAAAAAACGCAAGGACTCTTCCAAAATTAGCTCGGAAGAAGCATCCGGGTTTTCGACCCCTCTAGATCCCTTGACCGAGACTGCCAATGAGCCCATCGGCTCCTCTTTAACTAAAGAGACTGTCCGAGAAACCCCATCAGTCGTTGTGGAATATCAAAAGCCCGCCACAAAGGTCGATGCCGAAGGCACAGGAGTTTGGGACGCATTCTCGCTGAAGAAGCCTAAAAAGGACAAGAAGAAGAAAAAGCATAGCTTTATGAATACTTCAGGGGAGCCTTCCGAACTTTCAACACCTGTTGACAATGTTGTGGAGCCTGCGGAAGAAGTCTCGCAACCTGATTTGCCGTCTGAGAATGTCCTTGATAAGAAGATCACTGAGGTGCCCCGTGATTTACAACTGGATATCGAAAACCCTGCTGCTGCGCAAGATGTCGTTGGGCAGCCAGAGCAAGACGAATGGTCTTCCTTTTCCAGTTCGAAGAAATCGAAGAAGGATAAGAAGAAGCGCAAATCTGGAATGTCAACACCGATCGAGACTTTTCCTGAAAATACTGGCCTAACAGAAAACTCTGCCATCGATTCACAACCTTCCACGTCTGAGAGGCAAGTGGATGATGTGCCTGTTACTGCCGACGAACCAATTGTTCCTTCGTCCGTCCCAGACATCGTTGAAGCACCGGAAAACGATGAGTGGGGCTCATTTACCTCCAAGAAATCCAAGAAGGATAAGAATAAGCGCCAGTCTGGTATTTCGACACCGTTTGAGGAACCTGCCCCTGAACAATCTTCGTCTCTCACAAAGCAGGTCACACAGCAGGTCACAGAGCAGGCAGACGAGCCTCAACTTACACCTGATCAGCCCACAACTTCTACCTCTGCTCACGACACCGTCAAAGCACCAGAAGACGATGAGTGGGGTTCCCTTACCACCAAGAAATCTAAGAAAGACAAAAAGAAGCGCCAGTCTGGTATTTCGACCCCAATCGAAGACATTCCCACAAGCTCAGGGCCGATTGAGAAGCCCGCGCTCGAACAGCCTGCGTCACTCATGGAGCAAGGGAGCGAGCCTCAAGTTGCATCCGAGCAGCCCGAAGTTTCTACATCCGTTCAAGGCACCGTCAATGAGCCCGAGCAAGAAGAATGGTCTTCCTTTTCAACCAAGCAATCCAAAAAGGACAGAAAGAAGCGCAAATCTGGTTTCTCAACTCCCTTAGAAGAGGAGCAAGGTACAAGAACCATCGAACAAGCCAGCGTCATTGCGCCCCTTGCTGCTATTGCCGCCAAAGAGATTTTTGACCAGCCATCCAAGGTTGAGGATTCGCCCGCACCAGTTTCCACTCAAGAACCAATCGCTGAACCTGCAGACGACGAATGGGGTTCCTTCTCAACCAAAAAGTCCAAGAAAGACAAGAAAAAGCAGAAATCTGGATTCTCAACGCCTATTGAAGACATCTCAAAGGAAGCTGGCCCGAGTCATGTGCTCAATGACACCGAGAACCAAATTCCCGAGCCCGAAATCAATGAAGAGCCAAAACTCGACGATTTGCCAATACCCACTTCTGCCGGCGCGATAGATGAGGAATCCTCGAAGCTCGAAGACATTTCTGCCCCAGCCACCTCGCAGGAAGCCAACGAGCCTTTAGACGAGTGGTCTGCCCTTTCTACCAAGAGCAAGAAACATAAGAAGAACAGGAAATTTGGTCTTTCGACTCCTGCCGAAGAGATATCAGAACCATCCCCTTCCACTGCACCGCGTGAGATCTTCGAAGAACCTGCGCAGAATGAAGAGTCACTGGCATTTAAACCTTCGCAAGCGGTGAGCGAGGAACCAGTTGAAGAATGGGGTTCATATTCAAGTAAGAAATCCAAGAAGGACAAGAAACGGAAGCCCGGGTTTTCCACTCCTGCTGAAGAAGTTCCCGAGGCAGCTTTCTCAACCACAACACGAGAAGTCATCAAGGAGCCTACGAAAGTTGAAGAATCACCGGCACCTGCAACTCCGCAAGAAGCAGTCGAGGAGCCAGCTGATGAGTGGGGTTCATTCTCGACTAAGAAATCTAAGAAAGACAAGAAGCGCAAATCTGGACTTTCCACTCCTGCTGAGGGGCTTTCAGAGGTTGTTGAGAACGAACCAGCTTCCTCCAGTGCAGCACACGAGGTTTTCGAAGAACCGGTCAAAATTGAGGAGCCGTTGGCAACAGCGACTCCACAAGAAGTGACAGAGGATCCAGTTGCTGAATGGGGTTCGTACTCGACCAAGAAGTCAAAGAAGGATAAGAAGAAACGTAAATCTGGACTGTCTACACCCGCAGAGGAAATCCAGGAACCGAATGTGGCTCCCGAGGAGCCTCGAGATATACAAACCGAATCCACACCTGCTCAACCATTAGATGACTTCGAATCGCCCTCCATTGAGACTTCCGAGCAAGAGATTAAAGGCAAAGGCAAAGAAATCGCGGACTTTACCGAGCCAGCGGAAGCTACTTACGCCAAAAACATTGTGGAGGAACCAATTGAAGGCCCTCTTCCTGCGAGTATACAAGACATCGCCGAAGAGCCTCAAGATGAATGGAATTCCTTTTCGACCAAGAAATCCAAAAAGGGCAAGAAAAATCGCAAATCCGGACTATCAACACCGATAGAACAGACAGTAGACGAGGCGGGATTTCAAGCTGGGGACGAGTTTATCCAGCCAGCAAGTGAGAATCTGGATGGGAAACACCGTGAGGCCGAAGACGATGACTTTGGACTCGTTGCAAAGAAGTCGAAGAAGGACAAGAAAGGAAAGAGAGGATCCCGCGTTGAATCCGAGAGTGACACCGCAAATGTACATCAGAAGGACTCGCCTATGCCAGTTGAGAGCTCTTATGAACCTGGACCTATCACATCAGAGCTCTTGATTGCCAATCCTGTTGAGGAGGCGCATATGAGCCCATCTTTTACCGACAAATTTAGGGATGCGCCGATTATGCCCTCTCCCTCCTCATCAGAACATCACATGGGCGAGGGGGCCGATACTTTACCAGGCGATCTTTCACGGGCATCATCTATACATGACAAGAGAAAGCGTCAGGCCACGGTTGATGCTGGTATTCCAGATTATGCTGGGTCTCCAAAGGCCCCCTTGACATCGTGGGCCAATGAAGTGGAAGAGGCTGAGGTGGTAAGGAAGCTACCTGTCATAGAAGACATTGCAAAGGACGAATCGCTTTCGCACATAGCACCCACCACAGAAGATCTCCCCGCAGACGATTTCGTCAGACCTAGCAAAAAGGGCAAGAAAGGAAAGAAGAGAAATTCCGGATCAATCGGTTCCCAATCCGCCATGGAATCTGCCCGCTCCCCAATTGGAGTGGATAGCTCCAAAGGACAATCGGAGGAACATAGCAGCACTCCCGCTCTGGCCGCGACTGGAGCAGCTCTCGCCGGCGCAGCACTTCTCAGCAAATCTAGTGAAAAGCAGACTGAAGCACCTCCCTCACCCAGTGGCTCTTCTACACCCGCACGAAAGCTGTCAAAGAAGGAGAAGCGTAAGATGAGCATTGATCGCAGGGCTCCGAGAGATGACCCGTTTGACGATCCTGCGCTGTGGGAGGGCGCTGATCCTAAGGAATTCGAAGAATCTAAGGGTCAGGATAATGACGACGATGACGGGTTCTGGTCGCCTCCTCAAGAGGAAGAAACTCCCGTCAACCCTATCCCATCCCACGAGCCAATCGGGACCAGCAGAGAGCCGACTGCGTTTCACGGTGAACAAGCTGCTCAAAGTCCACCAAAACCACCTGCGAGATCAACCTGGGACGTTGAACAGCCAGTGCCAACGCCGCTAGGACTGACTGATATTCCGTCTCTTAACTATCAGGATATTTCACCTCCATCCGAATCAATTAGTCAATCTCACGGAGATAGAGGTGTGAGTTTCGAGGAGCCACCAATCGAGCGCACTCCATCTCGCAAGAGTAGATACAGTACCGGATTTTCAGACTTGCCTGTTGTCAGAGAGGAAAGCCCAGTTCGACATGAATCTAGTCGTCACCATGGAACAAGCTATGCCGCCGATGATGCCAATCGCGACAGTGCTTTTGTTGGAGAATCGCCAGTCCCCCCTCAAGGAGCATTCGCAGATGATCATGAGCATGTTCGTGATAGCGGTGTTCATTTACGTGATATTTCACCAGCTCAAGATGGGCGAGCACCAGTATCTTCTTCAGACGATGCTATTGCTAGATTATCCTGGCCTAAAGTCGACGAAGAAACAGAGACCGTCGATATTCACAAGTCTCTGAGGCCAAAGGTTGTAGGCGAAACGCACCGTCCCGAAGAGAAGAGTTCACGAAGCAGTCATGATTCACGTAAGCCCAAGGAAGACAGAGATATAGACTTTTTCCGAGCTCAGCGACCGGCAGACGAGCGATCCGAAAAACATCACCACGACGAACCTTCAAGTCGAGACCTCCTGCCATCTCAAAGAGCCAAGGAGGAAAAGCCAACCGATCTTCATCGAACCCGAACCATCCATAAGTCAGCAGAAGAACGGCCCAGGCACCACGATGAAGAGTCCACAAGCCGCGACAGCCGTGCAGCTGACCGAGAGGAAGACAAACACACAGATCTTCATCGCACGAAGACAATCCACGGTCACGGATCACAACATCAGAATGAAAATAGTCTTGTGAAGCAACGAGTTCAACGGCTTGAATCTTCAGACAACCTTCGGTCAGCCAAGCCTAAAGAAGAAGGCAGTGTAAAACATCGGGTGCAGCGGATTGAATCCCCAGCTCCAGACTATCAACGATCGTCCAAGCCCAAAGAAGAAAAATATGCGGAACTCAACCAGTCGCAGAGGCCAAAGGCTGAGCGACCACAGGGGATCAGTGACACCACCATTGCAGCCGGTACCGCGGCGCTCGCAGGAGCAGGTCTCGGATTCGCAGCTGCCCGTCAACTGAGTGCAGAGAGACGACCAGACAGTGCACAGAGCCAGAAGTCAGCTTCAAATATCAACCGGCTGCGCACTCCAGATCCAAAGTTTCGCTCCGACAGCGCAAACAGCCATCGTTCGTCTGGCACGCCTCCGCTCCGCCGTAGCGATCGCAAAATTAGCGGGGATCTGCGGTCTCTCAGCCAACGAAGTCAACTAGACCTCGCCAAGGAATCCAAGGAAAAGGAAGCTGCTGAGCTCGCTGCGCTTTCCTCGTCAACTGTGAACAATTCAAACCCAACTGCCAACGAGGGCCGCGCCAGAGCCAAGGACATGGCAGATGTCTTTGTGAGTCGAATTGAATCGCGATTTTAATATGTGCATGGCTAACGATTGAATAGGATGGCTTTGGCGAAGGCCGCATGGGCTCACCGCGATCGCCGACTCGACCCCACTCCATGCGCCGCAGACAAAGCATGCAAGTCCTCGATCTCGAATCCAAAGTCGAACAATTAGCTGCCGAAAACCGCATGCTAGCAGAAGCCAAAGCTCAAGCCGAACGGTCACTACAAGCATCAGGAAACGGATCCTCTTCCGTGGTCGAGAAGGATGCAGAGATTGACAGTCTCAAGAGGACGCTCGACTGGCTACAAAACGAAGTTACTAGACTTACAGAAGTGAACGACGGGTTGGCGAGCGCAAATGCTACGATCGGACACCAACACGGCGAACGATATGGCGCGCTTGAAGCCCAACACGCCCAAGCTACCCGCGAACTGCAAGAAACACGAGATGCGCACAGCAATCTGTCGACGGGTATGGAAGGAATCGTAAGAAACGAGGTGCAAAGGTCCGTACAAGAAAAGGATCAAGAGATCGCTCAATTGCGAGCTCAGCTGGAGTCTGCGAAGGACCAGATCAGGGCAATGCAGAAACAGATATTGGCATCGAAAGCCGGCGACAGCGACTTCCTTACCATTCGAGACGAAGACTACTTCGACAATGCCTGCCAACAACTATGCCAGCACGTTCAGCAATGGGTGCTGCGATTTTCGAAGTTTTCCGACATGAGAGCATGCAGGCTTACGAGCGAGATCAACAACGACAAAACCATTGACCGACTCGATAATGCAATTTTGGATGGATCGGATGTGGACAGCTACCTCGCAGACAGGATCAAGCGTCGAGACGTATTCATGTCGATGACAATGACAATGGTGTGGGAGTTCATCTTCACACGCTACCTATTCGGCATGGATCGGGAACAGCGCCAGAAACTCAAGTCACTGGAGAAGTTGCTATCGGAAGTTGGACCTGCATCTGCAGTACACCACTGGCGTGCTACTACTCTCACACTCCTATCGAAACGCGAGGCTTTCATCCAACAACGAGAGCAGGACACCGAAGCCGTCATCCACGCAGTGCTGGAGACCTTGAGCGAGATTCTTCCTCCACCAAGTCATCTGGAGGCACAAATTGAAGATCAGTTGAAGAGAGTAATGAAGGCAGCAGTGGACCTCTCAATAGAGATGCGAACCCAGCGTGCGGAGTACATGATGCTCCCACCACTGCAGCCAGAATACGATGCCAACGGCGATCTAGCCAGCAAAGTATCCTTCAACTCCGCGTTGATGAACGAGCGCAGCGGGGACACCGTTTCCAACGAAGAACTAGAGGCCCAAAAGGCTGTCGTAAGAGTCGTGCTCTTCCCGCTCGTCGTCAAGAAGGGCGACGATAGCGGCGAAGGCGACGAGGAGATTGTTGTCTGCCCTGCGCAGGTGCTCGTCGCGAAGCCGAAGAAATCGGTCAGGGTACTAGGCCCAGACGATATGGCTGCGAACAATTCGAGGATGAGCTTGCAGAGCAGTATGCCAGGGGAGGGTGGCAGCGTTTTTTAGAGGGTAGATATCCATTTGGGTTTTTTATGATTGCATGGTAGCATGGCGTTTTTCATTTCAACGGGAAGATTTTATGATTGTAGGACTTGATGTATTTTGTAACTTTTTCCTTTGTCAAAAAGAAGCATAATCTGGATTTGAATAACTTACTTGCCTTGATTTCTGCGTGACCGAGTGCCTTAATCTTGAGATTTCAGAGAGCCTTGTGTCCTACATGCCTATACCAGGCTTCATCAGAGGCTCTGAGTTAAAAGGAGGCTCTACTTCAACAGCTGCATACTCACTCATCTGCAAGAAGTTAACCCTCTCTCAACGCAGCACCATCCACCCCCCAGCATCCATCCATCCATCCATGCATCCCTCAATACCCCCTTCCAACATGCCCCTTCTATCTCCAACAGATCCCTCAACCCAAACCTCTTGGCCCTCGTCACTTTTCGGAGCAGGACTCCTACCTCAGCCTCTAGATCGCGGTTTGCATGCAAAAGCCCATTCCAGGATACATCATGATATGTAGATCATTGCTGGGGTTCTTATCGGGGGTTAGTAGTTGACAGGGGGGTGTTGATAGGGAGGGCGAGGGGGTAGGGGTACTGATAAGGGTACAGACGCCACTTACTTTTGGGCGTTTGAGGGGATGCGAATTGTGGGTTTGGCAGATGCGGATTAGGAGAT
>QGMK01000920.1:0-15369 GCA_007825345.1 Lachnellula suecica
CTTTTCAAATTCCACCACCCACCCCCTAAAACCGCTCAATCGTAACCCCAACACCCCTCTCCCTCGCCATCTGCACCAAATCGCCCCCAACCACCAGATCCGTCAGGCCGAGCCCAATACTCTTATACACTACATTACCCTTGCTCAGCCAATCCGACATTTCATTTTCTCGCGCTGACTGCTTCTTCTCCTTCCTTTTCCTGTGCTTGCTGGGTGCGCTGGTGGATGAGGTGTTTGTGCTTGTGGAGCCTGAGCGTCCGGTGGAGTTGGAAGCTGCTATTGAAGGGCTGGCTGGGGGAGAAGAGGTGTGTTGAGTGTCTTTCTTGTGGAAAATTTTGGGAAGGATGTTAGAAAGGGAATGATGGCCGCTTGTTGATGAGCCCGACGTCGTGTCACCGCTCTCCACCGTCGAGCTGCGTCGTTTAAACGAGAACGAACGCGAGAAGCTCGGAGAAGAGGAGCCAAGAGAGAGACTCTCAAGCGAAGCCCTCGGCAGAGTCTCCGTTTCTTCCAGCACGGGAGACTGTGGCATGTGCTCTAGCATGACAAGTTCGCCCAGCTCAACGACTTCATGGTGCTGGATGTTGGCTTGGGACAGCTCGCCGGTGTACTTTGCGCATGCGATAGTGTCGACGACGATGGCGCCGCCTTCTTGCGCCCGCTTGTGCAGGTGGTGGCCTGAGCCGTGGCGCTTGACGGCTTGGGCGATGACTTCGCGGGGGATTTCGATCATGGATTTCTTGTAGCTGCCTACTGCAACTATCAGTCTCCCTTTCTGTCTCCCTTCCGTGTTTGTCAGAATAGAATGATCAAACAGAGGTTCTGTGGATGCTGTGGTGCAGAAGATCACGTCGGCGGCTCGCACTTGATCTTTCAGCACGCGGGCGTATTCCTCGTAGTAAGGAGTGAGAATGCTGAAGTCGGTGTGCGACCAGCCTTCGCGCTCGCGGATTAGCGGGTTGTATTTGTAGAAGTCTTTCATGATGTCCCGGGCTTTGGAGGAGAAGTCCCGGTTTATGAAGTGGATGTGCTTGATTGTTGAGCCGTGGAGAAGCAATGCTAGACGGACGTGCCAGTAGGCTTGCTTTCCGCAGCCGAAGACTGTTAGGGTCTTTACTTTGCTGCGCCGGACGAGGAGCAGGGAGGATGTTAAGGCGGTGCGGAAGGCGGTTAGTTCTTCGGCGTTGACGAAACCTGTTGGTTCGCCGGTGCTTGAGAGCTGTTAGGAGAGTTAGCTGACATTCTTGACAAGTGGCCAGAAGAAATTTGTGTCTCTCAACAGAGTTTTGGGAAGTTTCAAATCTTGGGTGGATTTTTAGAGCCCTTGGAACCGGCAATCTTACAATGGTCAAAGCCCCACGAGGACTAGTGCTATTAGAAGGATTGATACTTTTAGCATCATACTCAGAGTCTGAAGATGTATCGTCTTGCACAGCTGGAACCGTAACAACCGTAAAATAAATCAGAGTCTGTCTATACCAAAAGGAATGTGGGGCCAGAATCTCACCTTTGATACCCAACGTCGAAGTAGTCATCGAGGGCATAAATTGAGTAGTGTTACCATCCAAGGTCTCAACAGTGATACGTTCAGGCTGGTTATTTGAGCATTCCCCTTCCTGGCCTGTGCCCAGGGAGTATTGGTGGAGGGCTGTCTCAAGGGAGCTCATCATGGCTTCTACATCGTGCTTGCGCAGGTCGTGGAGGAGCTGTTTGACATTGTCGTCTGAGAGGATTGTGACGGGCTGCATTTTTGAGATGGCTCTATGGAGCCTCGAGATTAATGGCAGGTAGGTGGTCTGTGATTCTCAGAGGATGATCTTCCTGGACCGGCTCCACAACAGCGTGGTCTGCAGAGTGGTAGATGCGATGATCAGATTATGAGCTCGAATTATGGTGCTGATAAGGAAATTAGTTCGATTGTAAGTACTGAGATTGCTTTTATTAAAATGAAGTGCATCTGGAGTTTGCGTTGAGTTGTCAAGAATGTTGAGGTGTCGTCTGGCGGGGCAAGATTTATACCTTCGTATTGCCCCTCGCATCGGGGCTAGACGACCGATCTTCCGGGCTTTCGCTTCAGGGGGTTTTAAACGCTAACCCCGCATGCGGGGCTCGCGGGGTTAAGGACTTATATAACGGCGCTGGAGGATTTAAGATGGCACGCATATAAGTTCCTAACCTCCTATTACGTTTCTCGGGCTTTGCAATGAAGGATGCTAGATTTTCAGACTTTATCATTTACCCTCCGGATTTTGTAGGTGGGTCCAGCCGGCCTGTCAAAACAACGCATTAAGGTCAAGAGAATTGCAACCTGATTTTGCTTCACCAAGACAGTTTCAAGACATATATTGGAAAGCCTCAGATGAAAATCCCATATGCGTAAAGCATGGCTTTCAGATCTTACAAATCTACCTACTTTGCCATGTGTCATGCCCCTCAACAAATTACCTATGCGGCTATGCGCAAGTCCCAAGGCGGACGTTGCGGAATTTTGGACACTCAAACATGCATCTAATTTGGACACTCGAAAATGCATCTAATTTGTACATATCTTTCTCATCTAACGAGCGATGATTTTCGAAGATATGATACACGTGTTATTCCTGGTCCATCTAAATTGAGCGTCAATAAACTTCAAAGGGCAACGAGACAGTCCGCGCTAAGCAGCCTAAGCAGGAAGGGGGGTAAACATTCTATACGAGGACTAAAATTTGTTTGCTCGGGGTTGAACTCGGGACGAGTCTATGTAACATGTTTGTTTCGTTCGGGTGCAGACTTATTTTCCTCCGAAGCTGATTGCCTGTGAACTGCCCAAAATAGAACGCTGGAGTCTATCGTGTGACCCCAGTACAAACATTCGATGACTTTATGATTCAATAGGCTTGCAACTTTTTGAGAGCGTGACTTTAAGTTTTGGAACCATACAGGTTATGATTCACTTTGTTTGAGGCTATTTCTGGATATAACAAACAACTCTTGTCTGTCGCCTTTAGGAACGAATTTTCCAGTCCTGCCTGTTCCACAACATCTTGCATCTACACCAAGCCACGGCCCACGATGTCGAAAGCCGAAACCTACAAACCTCGCAGAACAACAAAATCTGATCAGTGATCATCCAACCCTTCCCATCTCCGCGCCTTTCAGCAAATCGCCTTCTGTAGCCGGCGCGGGCTTGGCTTCCTACTTCCGAAAAAAAAACCATGTCGTCTACATCAGTGCATCGTACAGAGGACAGGGGAACTGTGGCGATTGTTTATTTTTGGATAACGGGGGGCATTGCAATCTTGATTGTGGCTGCAAGATTTTATACCAGAATTCGAACTCGCATCATCGCTGCGGACGATTGGTGGATGTTGTTCACTTTGGTAAGAAACATTTGAATCGAGGGTTTTCACAAAGATTTGGTCTAATCATTGTTAGATTTTATACCTTGGCTCTTGCGCAATGGTGACCAGAAACGCTCTCGTGGGTGGCTTCGGGCACATAGAAAACATCCATCCCTCGGACGCAGAGGATATTGGACTGAACTATGTCGTACTCCAGATATTGGCTAACTTCGCTTTCGGGACCGCGAAACTATCTGTTGGATTTCTGATTCTGCGCCTTTTACCTCCAACCGCGGCAAAGTGGAAAAGATGGGCTGTGCGGGTTGCCATCTGGGTCACATTCTTTGGCAACATTGGTTTCATTCTCTTGTCAATCTTCCAGTGCTCTCCACCAATTTGGACCCTGGGAGTCAAGAAGTGTTGGAGCCCTGCCACATACGTGTTTTTCATGTACTTCAATGCTGGTTTGTCTCCCCATTACACACCTATCAGTCAACTTGCCACTAAATTCTTGTACAGCGGAGAACATTGCGGTTGACGTTTTTCTCGCCATCATGCCAACGACGTTCATCTGGAGCTTGAATATGGCTCTCAAACAGCGCATTACTCTGTGCATTCTACTTGGTCTTGGACTTATGTAAGTGCTTCTCGTGAAATAGCTCGTCAAGTACCCACTGACTTCATGTAGAGCGTCTATTTGCGGCATTGTAAAAACTACTTACTTTGCTAAGGTGATTCATAGAGGTGATGCTACGTGTATACTTTTCCCTCCGTACGGCAATGGACAATTTTTAAGCTAACGAGGTATATGTAGGGTATGGTTATCCAGGAATGGCATGGTCGGGGAGCGAAATCTTTCTTATTATCGTCTGCGGCAGCGTACCTTCTCTGAAACCCTGGTGGGATCAATATGTACGAAAGAACCGTACCCGGAATTCGTCGTTACGTTTGGAGGAGTATACGACTAGTACGGAAGGTCTTGGGAGTCGCTTTTCCGGGATGAGAAATTCCGAGAGTGGAGCCAAACACTTACCGGTGGAATCAACAGAATCAGTTGCGAACAAGGCGAGCAAAGGCCTTGTCAATGACCGTTTGGGAAGTCAGTCTTCACCCTGTTGAGAGATGATGAGATCGAGAAAACGGCTGCGGGACGGTCCTAATGTAAGAGCTTGAGGCGTTATTCGTACACCTGCTCGACCTTTCAATAAAAGATCTAAAAGCGAATATAGTCAGATTAATCTTTGAAACTTAACAATCTTTTACTTCTGGTGTGATAATTCAAAACTTCTTAATGGATAATTACAAGAGGACTTGATGAATAATAAGAGGTTGAAGGGGCCAGACTTTTGGCAGTCTGTACGGAGAGCAATGATGCACGCGATAAGGGTTATACTCTCAGCTCCGAGAACAGAATTGAATATGTACATCATCTAGTCTCTTCCTTTAGTGCAAACCACATGTATTGAATTTTTTGCCTTTTTTTTCGGGTTCAATAATATTTGCTTCTATACTAACTTTGCGCGCGCACAAACCCCCTTTGGATTTTGGATGCGTAATGTGAGCTCAGTTGGTGGTGGCTCTGCAACCTACCTCACGGGCTTTTATGGGGTATGCAACCTTATAAGTTATACTGGCAGGACGCCTTTCAAGTCCAAAGAGGAACGCATGCGTCCAAAAATGAACCGATCAAGCCCGGGAAACTCACATTTTCTCAAAGCATGATATGTCTAGACCTAATCACGACAAAGGTTATTCGTCACGAAGCTAAAATCACCGACTCCGCAAGGTTATATAGATGTCAAAGCGCCACAGCGATGAAGTTACCCCTGATCGGGATTTCCTCGGAACATGGATTTAGGACTTATTTATCGCCGACTACTATCTCCGAAGACAGTTCGTCATAGCTACAAATATTACCGATAACCCCTTCGATTTCGTTTCTTCTTTGCACATAGAATTAGTTTCTTTATTAATTGCTTCTTAGATGCTTCTGATTCCATCAAGAGTAAGACTACCTCTGCGCATTGCACTTACAACATACAAGCGCACTCAATTTACACCACCCCACTTCCTACCCCACCAGTTTCACGCCACAATGGCCACCGATTCTGCTCCCAAGATGGAATACACACGACTTGGAAACTCAGGCCTCAAGATCTCCAAGGTGATTTATGGGGCTATGAGCTTCGGCACGCCAGATTGGCAAGAATGGGTCATTGACGAAGCTGCGGCATTGCCTCTCCTCAAGGTACCCAGTTGCCGGTTCCTCTAGCCACACAATTTTCTGACTTTATGAATAGCATGCTTATGATGTTGGGCTCAATACTTGGGATACCGCGGATGTATATTCCAACGGTAAATCCGAGGAAATCATCGGTAAGGCCCTTAAGAAGTATAACATACCCCGCAACAAGGTCGTCATTCTGAGCAAGTGCTACTTCGGTGTCGCGAGCGACGGTTCCCAGCCTCCGATTGCAGCAGTCTCGACGAATGATGGCGATATGGTCAATCAAGTTGGACTAAGCAGAAAGCATATTTTGGATGCAGTAAACCGCAGTGTCGAGAGATTGGGCACGCATATCGATGTTTTGCAAATCCACAGATTGGATAGGGATACGCCGAGAGAGGAGATCATGAGGGCTCTGAATGACGTTGTTGAGAGTGGGAAGGTCAGCTATATTGGAGCTAGCTCTGTAGGTATTTCTGATCTTTGATATGGAACGCGAAGCTCACTGAATGCAGATGGCTGCGTGGGAATTCCAGACTCTCCAAAATATTGCTGAAAAGCATGGCTGGCACAAGTTTGTTTCGATGCAGAACTACTACAACCTACTCTACCGAGAAGAGGGTGAGTTTAACCTAATTATTTCTTCAAGGAAACACATCAGCTGACTGCTGCTCCCAGAGCGTGAAATGATCCCTTACTGCCGAGATACAGGCGTAGGGCTGATCCCATGGTCCCCAATCGCCCGTGGCGCACTAGCTCGCCCCTTCAACGACCGCTCCACCACGCGCGAGAAGTCAGACAGAATGCTCAACGCCATGATCAGAGGAAAAGAGACCGAGATTGACGAGCGTGTCATTGGCCGAGTTGAGGAGATCGCCAAGAAAAGGGGAGTGTCCATGACAACCATCGCCACCGCTTGGTGCTTGAGCAAGGACAAGGTCAATCCCATTATTGGATTGAGTAGCAAGGAGAGAATCGACCAGGCTGTTGCGAGTGTGCATTTTGCTAGCTCTGGAAAGTTGACGAAGGAGGATATTGAATATCTTGAGGAGGGTTATGCTCCCAAGGAGAGGCAAGGGTATTAAGGAGGTGGGTGTACTATCGAGCTAAAGAGCAGCCCTCATCGACTAAAAATTGAACTCCGTTAACGAGTGAAACGCCTAGTTCCAAAAACAATGGTAGAATGCCAGCAGCCACAGTGTTCTACTTCTACATGCTCATCCCATGGACCTCATAGCTTTTCCTTCACGTCTTTTCTCTCTTTGCTCGGCGCCGGCCCGATTCTCTCTTTCCAAGCCTCATCAATCTGTGCTCGCTCTATCCTCTCTCTACTCATGTATCTGCGCTCAAATTCCTCCTTCTCCTTTTCCCAAGTATCTAGTTCCTCCTTCACAAACCGCACGACAGCCTCCCCGACAGCCTCCACCTTTTCAAACGCAACCAGATGTCCAGCGCCCTCGACAAGCAACTCTTTGGCCCTCTTCCCTCCGCCCAAAACACCGCTTCCAGTGGCTTCTGTTTTCGCTTTCCGGCCTTCTGGAGGCGACAGTGGAGATTTTGAACCGAATATGTAGAGGGCATGGGGCTTCACGTCTGGGAGTTGCCGGAAGATTTGCGCAGCCTCGGGACGATAGAAGGGGTATGTTGGGTCCAGGACATCATCTGGAAGCATCCCTTCAAATGACAATTTGTCGTTTGGGGAGTAAGTGTTGTAGGCTGGTCGTATGTAAGTTAGTACTTCTTGAGCTTTTGTTGTGGTTAACGTGACTGGTGTTTCTCCGTTTCCAGATTTGCCACCGGGGTATATTTCAGTGGGTAGCTCTCTCAATCCATGTTTGATCCATAGATCAAGAACTCGTGGATTCCAAGCTTGATAGTATTTGCTCTTTGCGAAGCTCTCGGCAGCAGCTTTGCGTGAGGGCCACAGTTCGCGGCGGTAAGTGGAAGGGAGGGCAAATGCGGCAAAGTCTTTTCTTGGGTTGGAAATTTGGATTGTGGGATCTATCAAGACCAGGGAGTGCAGGAGTGACGGGTGAAGGAGTGATAAATGTGCTCTGTTGCCTGGTCAGTAGTTGGCACTCCAAAAAGAAATCGCATAGTTCGGAGAATAAAGAGACGGCATACAAATGAACTGCCCCAACACTACTTCCAATCCCAATCAACGGAGCTGGCATCTCGTCTTGATGCTGATTTATCAGATACAGAAGATCCCTTGCATGGTCATACCAGCTTGCTGTCATCAGCCACTCAAACGTTAGTAAAGTTCCCGACAGTAGGACCGCAAAATGTTGGGGATAAGAAAAGTGAGCACCGACGATCATTTCCCAAGCCTTTCTCGTTCAGCACTCCGCTTCCGCCCTGATGTGCCACATCCGCAATCCAAATGCCTCTTATGCGTTTCCCTGCCTTTGCCATGCGTTCATACAAGTCGTCCCATAGAGGCTCATACATTTCCTATCCTTGGTCAATTCCAAGCACAGATCAAGAAACGCTCTCAGGATCAAGAATCAAAAAGTCGGCTGGGGAATGAAGGATTCTAACTTCGTAGACACTTCAAACTCACCTTGGGAAATCCGTTTGCGATTGCCCCCACAAAGGTGACATCGCCGGCACGTGGCTCATCGTTCGATTTCGGCACGTATTGCTTCACAGCTAACTTCAGGGAGCTTTCGAAGCCAGGCTCGACGGCACGGCGCCAATGACGTGTATGTTGGCAGCGGGAGGTGTGGTTGATGATATTGAAATGCGACATATATCGCTTGGACATGTAAATGCGGGGGTGGGGTCGATAGCGGGGGCGGGGTTGAGGGCGGGGTTGAGGGCGGGCCGGAGACAAAAGTGTGCCTTTAAACAGCCTCATTGTGATAGGAAATTAGCCTGTTTCATCTTGAAAATAGTGGTTTGTTGTGGTAGATGCTTTGGAGACGGAGAAGGACGTTAAGTTGCGGTTGCCTCGGCCTGCACCAGCCTAGTTGTACGGCACTAGACGTATGACAGAAAACGCGGGATCGACCACCATTTCTCAAGATGTGCTTGGACTTACTATTTGTTTTCATGGACTTTATAGATGCTCTTTATTTTTTAAAAGAAGCACTTTAAGTTTGAGGGTGGTGGTTAAAGCAAATCTACCTAGGTACCTCGAGCTTGGCTGACGCGAATTAAAAATGCCGAAAAACTGGGGAACAATACTGTAGGTAGACGACACTCAATCAACCCTTCTCGCATGTTATTCTCAAAATTCATGTTACAAGATTTATCGCATCATCAAAACATTACATTAAGAATGGGTTAGTGACAGCAGCCTGAAAGTTTGGCGATGTTCTTCCTAAATGCTTGTAAATTTAGCGGGTACTTACTGTACTGTACCACTAAAAGTTTAGCGACTCAACCCCTTAACAGGCGATCCTAGGTACTCTCTCCATAGAGAAAACGAGTGCAAATATTAAGTGTTGCATCATATGTTTAATGGCCACGGCATAAACCAGATAATATATACTATAGCTTGAACCACTTAAACCAAGTGAGATATCCAAGTGAAACCTTGCTTGGTGTCATCCAGACTCACCCCCTTTCCTCCACCGTTTCTTCATCACAAGCACTCTTCAGTATTTGGCATCCATGCCCCTTAGTAAACACATAAAATTCCAGAATATCTCCATGATAAGTTCAGGTGCGAGGATGCACTCAGGTTATGTTCACGTACTTCATATATCTATGGAGAGGAGATACTTGTATTGACACTTGAGTTAAAAGGGACAACTCAGCCTGGTTTCTTTCTGCAAGTGGAAACTTTTCACTTGCCTAGCTTCCAGAGACCCTTTGGCCATCTTGAGTACGACATACAAAAACGACGTCCAAGACTGAACTTTAGAGCGTCAAGGCTAAGGTGAAGTGGTTCGCTTGCACCTTCCACTTTCGGCAGGACCCCATTCTTGCCCGCTGCCGATAAGCCCCAGACAAATAATCACCCCATGTCCTTCCGTTCACAAAGTACAGCTTGCTTACAAGAATATACACTTGCAGATTTTAATATATCTTTATTTCCCATCGACAAGTCTGAGAGGAGACGAGCTTGGTGTCCGGAGATTGGGGCTCTACGGAAATTCTTCGCTCTCATTTTCACTACTTAAGCCAACGCCAAAATCTACTCTGAAAGATCTCCTATCAGGCTCGTCTTTAGCTCAGGAACGATAACTTTGCAAAACATGTTTTCTCCTAGTATTCCAGCTCTGAGCTTGATTGCACTTTTCTTCCTCACTACCTACAAATTCATAATTTACCCCGCCTTCTTATCCCCACTTTCAAAGATCCCCAACGCCCATTGGTCTTCCCCCTTTTCTCCTTTTTGGATCCTCTGGATCAGGTACTGCAGCTACGAGAACCGATCGCTGCATGCTGCTCATCTGAAGTGTGGTTCTGTTATAAGGCTGGGGCCGAATGATCTTAGCGTTAGTGACGTCAATGGACTCAGAACCGTTTATTCTGGAGGGTTTGAAAAGGGGCAATGGTACTCCATTTTTGATAACTATGGGTAAGATTAATAGCTCTCTTTTTATTATGCTATTCAACACTAATGTCCTGGCAGCGTTCCGTGCATGTTCTCCTCCTGGGATTCCCGGACGCACTCAGCTAGGAAGCGTATGATATCAAATGTCTACTCAAAATCAGTCCTGAGCAACTCTTCAGCGCTCAAGCGCCAAGCACAAGTCATATTGCATGACCGTCTTCTTCCCGTCCTCCGTTCTGCTTCACTTTCGAAGACGGGACGTGGCATTGATATCCACGATATCTGGAACGCAACATCAATGGATTTCATTACGGCCTACCAATTTGGTCTGAGCAAGGGAAGCAATTTCCTTCAAAATGAGTCTGAGCGACAACATTGGTTGTCATTATACCATAGTCGAAAGACCCACACCTTCTTCAATCAAGAGCTTCCCAAGCTGACCCGGTTTCTGAGATATTTTCACGTCAATTTAGTTCCTCCATGGGTTGACGATGCAAACAAGGAGTTAGAAGAGTGGTGCCAAGACCGCTGCAGCGATACTACCAAATCCATGGATGGAGGTTCCAAAGATTCGGATGTTGGCAACAAGCCAGTTGTTATGGACGCTATTATCTCCGGGATCTCCAAAGAGAAGACAAAAGGAGACGATTCTGTACTCAGCTCAACAACTCTCAAACATCAAGAGCTGAGCGTTGCTTCCGAGATGATCGATCACTTGGCTGCAGGACATGAGACTTCCGGTATTACGCTCACCTATATCTCGTGGTACCTCTCACGTGACCCTCCTCTCCAGGACAAACTGCGAAAGGAACTCCTCACTCTCAACCCAAGCATAAAACTAGCATCGCAAAGTTCAGAAAATAAGATTCCCAGCTCTAAAGACTTAGACGCGCTTCCCCTCTTACATGCGGTCGTCATGGAGACTCTGCGTCTGAGAGCTGCAATTCCCGGTGGACAACCACGAATGACACCTTATCCGTCTTGCACATTAGGCCCATATACCGACATTCCCGGTGGCGTTCGAGTTGCAGCCCAAGCTCATACTGTTCATCGAAATGCAGAAGTGTATCCTGACCCTGAAAGATGGGACCACAAGCGCTGGATGGATGATGAAAACGGGTATAGTGAAGAACAGAGAAAAGAACGAGACAGATGGTTCTGGGCATTCAGTAGCGGTGGTAGGATGTGTATTGGAAGCAACTTTGCAATGCATGGTAAGTTCGAACAGCCCTGGAAGGTATCTTGAAGTTTGTTACTGACCGTCCTTAGAAATCAAGCTCGTAATTGCGGCAGTGTATTCGAACTTCAAAACTTACATCGTTGATGATGAGGGAATCGAACAGAGTGATGGATACACATGCGGCCCAGAGAGCAATCATTTGTTTCTCAGAATTGAGAAGATCTAGTCTGGGTATTTCAAGTTACGCAGAACGCCAGGAGCAAGAGTGAAATGGAGTTTCAACATGTGGCAGTATCTTTGGGAGGTTCCTAGGGGAAAAACTCACTTCAAATTACAAACATGGTCGAGTGATACCCCATTCTAGAAAAATATAAGGCTTTTCATGTCTTCAAATCGAATTTCTGTCTTCAGCTGACCAGCATTCACGTGGGCTGCAGCACAACGCCCAGGAACAGGGGTACACCTCACGATGCATCTGACTGATTTCCTCTCGGTCTTCGCCCCACAACGTGTGAATAACCTTTCGGTTTGATCTTTGATTGCATAAGCTTTTGTACCCCAAGCAGCTTTAGCGTCAGTATCGAGGGGCAAGGGGTCTCCTCGCCAAGTTTATTACCATAGCCATGAATGCAGATGATCCCGAGTCTTCTCCGACCCGCAGACTGCCAGCGCGAAGTGAACGAAGACAGCAGGTTAATCAGCCCGCGTCATTCGCTTTCGTCGATAGCAATGACCGAAGTCAGATACGCAGCCACGCTATGCGTGAAAGCTGGCGGCAGCGAAACCGAAGGGCAGGAGCCGACCGTCCTCCGAGATCACTTCAGCCTCAAGTTAGCAGCCACAAGCCACTCCCGGCAGAAGCTTCCGATGATGACGATCGGCTTCTTCCCCGAGAGGAAATATTTGTCGATCTTCGGCATGCCGTGAGGCTGCAGCGCAAGGAAGATATCGGTCCACAATGGACGGTCTCAAATATTCCAGGATCTTTCAATCAGTTCACAGCTCCGTATAACGGGCTTGGTGGGAGTGAGACCCTCGATCCATTCAATTGTGTACGCCTTGATTTAGATGATCAAAGGCTTCTGTATCACTGTAAGTCAGACTCGCCTCGCCAAAGCAAACTCGCAAGGTTGACAGCAAACAGGGGTGAACACCTATGCCGAACAAGCATTTGGACGCCCGACTGACCCTTCATTTGGACCCATGCGAGATTTATATGTACCAGTCGACTTGGCTCAAGAAGCGGCAACGCACGCTGTTCTGGCACACTCTGCCTGCCACATCGCACACCTCCGAGGGGAACGTACTTCAATCAAAGCTATTATGCATAAAACAGCAGCAATACATCTCGTCAATGAGTATCTGAGTGGCTCTATAAAGGCTGTTAGCGATGAGACTTTTTCGGCAGTCCTGAGACTACTTACTTTTGAGGTACTATAAATTTCCAACCAAATTCTCAATCTGTGGACATATATGACTTGTAAGAAGGACGCTTTGAGAGGAGAACTTGTCATCGATATGAAAAGCTGATACTAACCAACATTCGACCTTAGAGATACTGGGGGACAGAACAAACCTGGCGACTTCATCGTAAAGGTCTGGCCCAGATGGTCAAGAAACGAGGAGGCATCTCAAGCTTCCCGACAAATTGGCGTATAGAAATGCGTGTTCAAATGTAAGACCGAGCACGCTGTAGAAAGTGAAGTACGCTAACTGCTTCAGAGTCTCGATGATGCCCGTCCCTCGCTGGAACGACCCCGCATTTGGCCCAAGCTTTGACCCATCCTTGATAGAAAACTTCGAAGCACCTCACTCAGATTTCATAAACTTCTTTCATGACGTTAAGACGGAACCCTTGAATATCAGAGACCAGTACCCCGCAATCACTCGAGCAACCATCTTCCTGCGTTCCTCCAGACCTGCCGCTGACAGTGAAGACCGAATCATGTGCCTCTTTTACATCGCTATGATCATGAAGGACTCGCAGAAGAGAAATTATGACTTGAGATGGCTGAATGATAGCCTTCAAAAGACGGAAGATGTGTGGACGTCTTCGACGCAGAGTTTGCGGTGGCTCTTGATGCAAGGAATGGGGAGAGGACCTGAGGGTCCGAACGCGATGCTGAGAACTGGACAACTGGAGAACGTTGCGAGGGCCCTTCAGGAGCATTCATGGCGACGGATGGAGGATCGTTTGCTCAGTATCATTCTAGGCCCGGAGGAGAGAGATGATGTTTTCATGGAGGAAAGCCCGAGCCCGTTTTGAGTGATATGCTGCCTGACGAAGACACTTGCGTAAGGTGTGAAAAGAGCTTTATTTTTCATCCCTTAAGCAGCGTAGACGGAATATGAACAAGAAATTGGAGTGAGCAAAGTAGCCTCCTATTGCAGTTTATTGGGAGGGTACGTTCTCAATCTCAAGGAATTTTCCTATTAATGCGGGGACTGGCAAAGCTCCCAAAGGAGACTTTTCTCTCTATTGTTCTGACAATTTCCAATCAGGGCCGAATCCGACGTACCTCGTTCAGAAGCAGCTGTGAATACTCTCACAAGTGTGGGGGCTTCTTTACCAATACCAGTGAGGAACTTGGCGGGCATAACATCCGAAATATCGTGCGTAACTTCCAGACTTCCCATATGCACCTGTAGTCTTTGCATGCACAACTCTGTACACGAGAGCATCAGTATTTTAATGTCTCCAAGTGGTACCATTGGTATGGTTGGTATTCCTACCGTTCTGGAAACCGTTCCCGCACAAAGTGAGCTAGTGTTTTAATGAGCTGAGTATCCTGTAGTAGTGAAAGACCACCTCAATTTTGTCTGAGTTGTACAGCTGTCGTTGGATCTCCAACTAGGCATCCTTCCGAGAGTGTATAGATGGGAGTCATCTTGAGTTCAGCTGGAACTTATTCCATCGATGGATTGTATGGCAAATTGCAGGCGTGTCTAATAAGGCAAAACTTGACCCATAACAACAACCAAACAAAACTATAACAATTAACCAAAAAGAGTAATCAAAGCTAGTTAAGTCTGCTAGCTAAGCCTAGCGTTTCAACAGAATTTTTAGCTTATTAAACAGTGTTCTTATATTTGGAAATATATATGTTTTAATTCTTATAGGGCAGTGCACGGCCCAATTGACCCTTGATACCATACAATCCATGGATGGGATACGTAAGCTTTGCATATCAGATTTCTTCTTGGTGAAGGAAGAATTTGGAACATACTTGTGAAGTCATTTTCATCGTATAATTTAGGCTGATATCGAAACAAATCAAATTGTTTGTGATGCTGAGAAGGTAGGAAGGAGGAAACACAATAATTAGTTCTCTTCATATAAGGGTACGTTGCAAGTTCACAATCGTCCGTACGAAGCTACTCCCGCCCAGCAAAACCTGTGATTACAAGATGAAGGTCATCGATATTACCTCAGTCAGCATTGTGGAAGTCAAAGTGCAAAGTCAGCATTGTTGGTAGGTCTCATATTTGTGTTGTCGCCTTTGCTTTTCCATATTGCACAACGATACCCTTAGAAGTCTTGCCGTCTTCCATCGACTTCCGGGGTACTGACCGTTTTGACGGGATCTGTTCCGATTTATCCACCAAATGCGGATTTGGCTAATATAGCGCCGAATTGGCCAATATTTAAGGTTTGATCAATGCAGCAGGGGTTTCACCAAATCAGAAGGTTTAAATAAAAATGAGGTTATTAATAATTTGCTCTAGCTAACTTCCTATCCTAACTTCTACAACTTCCACTTATTAAAATTAAAAATATTATTATATTATCTTATTATATAATCTTACTATTTCAAGCTTTCCTTTTGCCTCTTCTGCCGCCACGGCCCTTGCTACTTCTAGTTCTTCTTATTATAAAAGGTGCCTCTGCAGCTGGAGGTATAGCTGCTTTCTTTTTCCTAGGGCTTGCTAGAGTAAAAGTAGTAATAAGCCCTATTAAAGCTCTACCTTTTTTCTTAATAGCCCTTTTAATATCTTTAATAAACTGCTTATTTGTATTATTTTAAGCAGTTATTACCTTTATTATATCCGCCTTTTTTTATATAACAAATACTTTTTTTATTTTTATTTTTTTGCTTTCTTTTTATATAGCTGTCTAATTAATTTGCAGTTA
>QGMK01000921.1:0-15330 GCA_007825345.1 Lachnellula suecica
GGCTGTCGGGTGGGGTTTTTCCTTTCCGGGATGGTGGGGTAATTTCAAAGCAACTACGAGTAAGTGAGCAGCGATATCCAGGCTCACTATTTCAGAAAGGCGAACAGATCACGGTGGAGTCAAGTATTTCATAAGTATTTCTTACACTCTATCGTAATTTCCATGCCCATGCATGCTTTCCATCCATCATATCGTATCATACCATCCAACCCCCCCCTAATTTACACGCCACCATTTTAACACCCCTCCCCTCCATGTACAAAGCAAAGTAATTCCACCCCTTCTCTCTAGTAAACAAACGTCCGTAACAAAATCTTGAAGGGTATCAGAACCAGAATCAGAAAATGCAAAATCAAAAGCAAACATCTCATCTCTTCTCTCTATCCAGTCTACCCCGTCTAGATCTCAGAAATGGTAGTTATTATCGAAATCCTTAATCGCAACCGCATAATCCTTCTTCGGACTATCGCTCCTCTGGTTTCCTCTTCTAGCGCGGCTCGGTCCACGACTAGTCTCCCGACTCGGGCTATGCTCGCGGATTGGCCACTCGTCCAGCTTCTCGATGCCGGGAGCGTAGCCGCTGTAGCTCGTGTTCTGGCTGTTCTCGCTATCCTTGGTAAGGCGATGCGCGCGTCTTCTGGTGCTGTAGGTTGGACTGCGGATTGAGGAGCCGGTGTCGCTTTCGGAGATCGATGGCGCGCCGCCCGACGTAGCAGAAACGGAAGTTTTGAGGTACAGCGGCTTGATTCTGGGGACCGATACAGGCTGTTCAACGTTCCAGGTCTCGGGAATCTTCCAGCAGTAGCTACCGACGTGGGCTGCTTCTTCGGCGTTCTGGTTTGCACCTTTCCATGGTGGAGTGCCGCGGAGCCGGGGGTTGAGGTGGTAAGTGACTCCGTTGGTGAAGCGCATGTTTGGCGTATCGATTGACACAGATGCAAGTGATTGAAGAATTCCATAGATCAGGACCCAGCGGCCTCGTCGTGCTGCATACGGATCAACATCGCCTCCTCGGTCGCCCTTCTCAAATTTCACAAAAGCTTCGACGAGATCATTGCTGACGAAGTCGGATCCCAACAGGTAGATATTGGTGGATTCAGTGTAAGCCAATGCCGCTCTTCTTTCTGCCATCTTATCGAACTTATCATCGACCGGTCTGCCCGATTTCTTGCCGGGCTTGAGCAGATTCTCTCTCGAGATCGGCTTTACTGGCATCAATTCGGGTGTCAAGGGGTACGGATGAGGGATATGCTGGTACTTGTGTCTGTTGTCAAACGCAACCAGAATATCCGTAAAGAGCATATCAGAGCTATCAGCCCCAAATGCCCTGTTACCAGGATGGACAATATTCCATTTGCGTCCACTGCGCTCCTCAGAACAGTCCCAGATAACTTCCCGGTTGACCAGATAGTCATACAATGCACCGAAATCCTTCTGCAGGCGTTGTGCAAGATCTCTCGTAAGCCAAAGATCGGAATCGTCTTGGGCTGGCGGAGGCCAGAACTGATAGGTAGATTGATAGTAATGATGGAAGAATCTTTGCAACCTCTCAAAGGCAGAACGGGCTGGCGGGGGTTGAGCGCTCATCTGCGGCCACATATCCGTGAAGTCAAACTCCGCAAGTCTATCTTCGCAACTCTGGACCCGGACGTACATCTCCAAGTTGCCTCGCTCAAGAAGGGCTTTGGTGATGGGTGTTATAAACCTGAAGTCACCAGAATTTTCCAGTTCGTGGTACATTCCAGCACAGTGAATATATGCCTCTCTCCATCCTTCCTCCCAGCGCACACCTTGACTCTCGCTCCATGCAAGAAGAGCAGCAGCGCACGATGAGCTGTTCCGAACATCATCAAGTCCCTTGGAAGCAATGTAATCAATGAGCATACCAGCGGCGTCGGTATCAGGCGGCATGTAAATCTCAAGGCGTTCATGAAGATCGTTCAGCGCTTGAAAGAGGTTCAGGCCAACCAATGACGCTTGATACAGAAAGGCGAACACGTTGCGTGTGGTGAGCTGGTGTCGGAGGATTTCGGTTTTGTTCTGGCCGTTGGGGGCAGGGATATAGACTTCGTAAGATATCTGTCCATCATATATGCCACTGCCAGTGTCGGACATGGGGGGCGTTGGCTGCTGTTTGCCTCGGCCATGAAGATATGCGGGGTGCATGCCAGGAGAACTGACTGGAGACGGTGGCATATTGAAGGAGCTCATATCGTCAATAGCACCCTCCCGTAATAAGGTGATGAGGAATTTGGATTGTGTGTCTTCGAGAACGCGGGAAGAAATGCGGAAAGATGGAGGCGGTCGGCTTTGGCTATTTTCCTGGCCAAAGAAGATCAAAGTATCGCCGTTTGGATCCCAGAGCTCAGGGTCCTTCCGAAGCTTGTTCCATGGCTGTGGAGATCTACCACCACCCGTCCAGCGTTTTACTTGAGGTCCCGGCGGGATCGGTGGAAGTTTGCCAGTTGGTGGACCGGGTCGGCTGTACTCCTGAGACTCTTGGAACTGCTGATTTCTTGGTCGGACGTTTGGCGGTGGGAATCCGTAATCTCCAGTGTCGAGTTCATGAGACTCGGGTCGTACAGTGTTGGATGTTTCCGATCTCTCAGCCTCATCCTTCTTCTTTTTACCAAAAGCCTTGGCCATGCCCAGTCGAATTCCTTCGCTCCTCTTGTCCATCATATTTCTGAAGGAGGACTTCTCGATGCCCGACACGTCGATGACAGGAACGTGAGGCTTTCGAACACGCGCGTAGGCTAGATCGTCCTGGTGCTCTGACCCGTCTGATCTGTTTGTTTTTGTGGTTGACACTTCGCTCATGGAACGGGTGACGAAATCGTTCTGGAAGTTCGGGTGGTGGCCGTTGGAATTGGCGGAGAGGGGAACAGGAAATTCACCATAGATCGACGCGGCCTTCTCCGATCCATGATCACTCCCAACAACATGGCGTTGTTGAGATTGAATGGGTACATCTTTGGTCTTGGTCTTCTCCTTGCGCACATACGCGCTTCTACCCGACATCTTCAGTATCCGGATTTCCTAGATGTCCCATGTACCGTGTACCGTGTTAAAGCGTAGATTTGGGAGCTGAACGTGATGGGTCTGAAGGAATTGCGCAGCAAAGAGTTGAATGGTGGCGGGGCTTGGTAGCCTTGTTGTTGAAGCAAATGCAAGTCGAGCGAGATAGCAGCTTCGAAAGCTAGACGTGGCGAAGATATTATTCGAGTCACATGAATGAATCGACCGATTTTAATTTTGTAAATTAGGTTGAGGTTCTCTTAGAAAATGTGAATGTATTGTTGGGAGGCTGGAAAGGTTGTGGAAAGATTGCGGGGCGGTATCGGGGATGGAGGACAATAACAGCTCGCGAGGCTATCGCAGCAACACCTTCCTATTCACCCAGCACATAACACTCAGCACCTAGATACGAGTAAGCACAAATTCCAAAATAGACTAATGCAAGGCTGTAGCAAGCTGGAAGTGCATACATACGGGTGTTGTATTACTTGAAAATATACTTGAACTGACAGCTGATGCCAAGGACGGGGAATTGTAACCTTTGGTGAGAAGAAGTAGCTCCGAGTAGGACAGACGTGGAAAACGAGCGTGGAGAAGGCGAAAGGGCTGCGGGAGGAATACAGACAAAAGGGGAAGGGATCAGAGGGATCAGAGGGATCAGTGGTTCTTTCCTTCTTTTAACGGGGGGACTGGATAAAGTTATCGAGATCTCATCTTGTAGCAGGAGTGGCAGTCGCAATCGAACGGGTTCCCTGGAGAAACTCCTGCTGAACCCTGCAGGGACCAAGTGGGACCTTGCAGCTGCAGCAAAATGTGGATTGGAGCTCGAAGTCGTCGAGTCAACAAATGTAAGCAGTAACTACCGGTATTCCGTATTGAATGCGTTGCCCACGCTGCGGCTTGAGCGTCCTTGCAGCGTGAAGTAAAGAGGACCGCTAATTCTTCAAGTGAAGTTCACTTTCTGCAGTTGAAGTTGACAAGCTACGAGTTTCAAAGCGGCTGGTGATGGCTGATTATAGCAGGTGAAGGCGTTGGAACCGAACCGGGCTGTCGGGTTTGAAACGCGTGCAAAGTCGAGTTGACAAGTCACAAAGATGTGATGAGGATGTGATGTTAGATACCCATGAGGGCAGGGGCGAGGTTTCCATGGCCTTCCTTACCTAGGTCTAGAGAGATGAGCGAACTGCCACCATTGGGCATCAGACCATTGTTGATACCGCTGATGCTATGGATGGGTCGCGAGAGCTTCCCCTCGCATCTAGTCCCCATACCAAGCTCGCGTGCCCTGCAGCGCTACTGCATCACCAAATGGCTGCAGTGGCGGAGGGGATCTTGGTCAGGGGTCGTAACGCTCCGTAGCATGGCCTAGGGGCAGTTGCTGATAGGCCCTGCCAGATACACCTAACGAGCCAACGGGGGGAAACAGTCCCAGAGATAAGGGCAGAGGCGTCGGCGAGTGGTCAAATTTGACTTGATGTCCTTTTGACTAACACCTCCCGCGCACCAATGATACCACCAAAGAGCGGCTCCCTCCGAAATTCTAGGGTCTCAAGAAAGCATAGCATGTGGTGCCGAGTACGGCATGTATCCGTTTTTGCTTTTTGTCCGCCTCCATGGAATTACTCGGGTATCACTTTGCACACGCTCGACCTAGAGATTCATTCCCACGCATTCCATACGCGGTGTTTCTCCACGTTTTCAGCCCGTATGTACGAAGTAGGTGAAGAATACGGTGCATGAAGCATTTAAGCTTACTGGTGCGGCAGCGGTTTCTTCAACGAGCCAAATAGAGTTTGTGACAACAAGCCTCGAAGTTTGTCTGTACCGGACTGCAATCAACAACAGAGCATTCCTCCTAAACTCGCCTCGAATTGCTGCTGATGAGTGGCTTACTACTTCGTACTGTCCACTAACACCATTTCTCTCAAGCTCTCAAGCAAGCTCTCAAAGTCCCCGGCGCCGTCCATTTATAAGGCCCTGTCCATGTGCTAGCCACTGCATGCGACGTTTGATACTTATCCAAGACCAGCCCGCTGCAAGTGCAAGTCTAACTGGCAGGATGCATCTCTTACAGATTCACACAAGGTTTTCGTACCTGTATGTAAGGTTACCCTAGGCTGCGTCATGGCACTGCACTGCTGCAGCTGGCTGACGGCCGACACGAGTTATTGGCTGCGCTATACAACCCCACTGCTCAACCTCCACGGCATCGAACGCCAGAGGCTTGGATAAATGCCGTCCAGTTCAACCTCGACCTGGACTCGAACACAAGCTTAAGTTGAGAGTGATTTGAGCAAGTTGAACCCTTTTGCATTCGGCGATCTTAGCACCCCTAGCCCACTTCTTTGTCCCAGCTGTAAGGCATAGGTAGGGCCGGCCATCTCCCCATCTCACCCGGATCTGAGCCCACTCGGAGATATTTCTCTCCCAGGCCAAAAGCAAATCATTAATATGGAGATATTTCCTTTTCAGTAGACTTAACCTGCGGCATTCGCCCCACCATCTGTGCTGATAAGAACAGGGCAAAACAACCCCTTTTCTTAGAGCATCGGCCCGGAGGACGCACCCGGAAACACTCGAACCATGCGACCGAGAGTACAATTCAACGGCGCATCGTCTTTAATGAGCAATAGATCGCGTGGTTTATAACTTCTCTGGCGAAGTACAATACAGGCAGCCTTCGACAAACCCTGAAGAGTACCAAGCGCCATTGTTGATATCCATGGGCGGCATCGCTAATTCTGTCAGCGGTCAAGACTCAAGACAGAACCAACTCCCTTCACCCCACGGGACCTTTATTCAACATTTGAAATACTCTTGCCAGTTTCCAGAATCCAATATCGCAGAGATTACGGACTGGCCTTCGAGGAGTTGCAATTGCAAATAAGATTTGCAACTAAGACCGGAACGCGTCTTCTAAAGTGGAGAAGTGCTTTGTTCTAGAAGATCCATAATTCGAAGCTTCCTCTTTCAGCGGTAGCTTCGCTGAGAAGCCAGGCACTATCAATTCTCCCAATCCGCACCCAATATGGTTTACAATTGCGCCATATTCTTTACTTTTAATCTACGATGTCTCCCGTGAACTGGAGTGGCTAAGCAAGTCCCTCCAAATATTGCGTTCGCACGTACCGTGTCCGGTCATTGCCACCGGTTTGGGGCCAGTCTCGGCTCGGGGCGGCTTTAATGTCTCATTCCATCCGAGATATATTTCAGTAATTATACTTATTGAGACTCTTAAATTTGAAGATGCGATATTTTGGCGAAGCTGTCAAATTGCGCAATTCAGTGAAGAGTTAGAGCGTTCTCAGTATCCTTCGCAAGACATGGCGTGTTTGTGGGGTTTCTTCAGCATTATCTATCTTCGCTGGCCGAATGAGGAAATGCTCAGGTATTCTGTCTCACCTATTCATCCCAATGTGAAACTTTTCATTACTGCTGCTTGGTCTCTTTTCCATTGGTCTTGCTGCAAGCTTTTGTTTCGAATGCTAAGTTGCTCTTCAGAGTTTGAGTCGGATTTGGCAACATTGATCCACTTGTTTTTTTTACTATTGTATATGCTCTTCACTTTTTCTTTACTTATACTTGCATCATCTGAGTAGACTGTTGAGTTTTCACTCATCACACATACTTCGGCATGATATCATATAATTTTAAGCATGCTTACAATACTTCAAGGATGGAGCTTGGATTAATTTGCGGTGCACATCTTGGCAATATCAATGTTATTTTAGCTGTCATTTGTACTCTAGCATTTATACTAACTCTTCTATTGGAGTATTTGGAAAGCTGGGGAAGAGTGCCGCCTCGATATAGAACTAGACTTGAATCGATCATCCCAAGCACGCTTATCTAATAAGCTTTCAACGTCTTCTTCAGGCACTTACATAGCCTGGTGAAGTCTCAATATTTACATCTCAACAAACACAATGCTTTACAATTTATCCCCAAATCCGTTGGATCCCACTTCTCTAGGTTAGCGTGCCAAGAGGCGTCACGTTGAATCAGCGTCATGAAATCCCGAGGATTCCGAGCATATTATCTCACCTACCCGTCATCCGATATCAAAGGCTCGCGGGCTGTCCCTTGGTAAATACGACCCGGCAACGTCGGAGTGAAAGGGGGATAATATTTCTCGACGGTTCAAACTGCCGTCTTGAAGCATGCCGCCCCAGCCCCGCAAAAGAGCCGTAGAGGTCTGCCAGAATTGTCACCGGCGGAAAATCAAATGTGATGTTCATGATACCGGATCGCCCTGCACGAAGTGCTCCGAATACGGCGAGGCTTGCGAAGCCAGACAACGAAAGTCATATCCGTATATGTTGCAAGCCCCAGACTTCACAGGGAGACTAAGATTTGATTAGACCCAGGAAATCACGGAAAGACAATGGCCAAAATGGAAAAGAGCCGCAGGGTATAGTGGGACTATCTATCAATGGTCTTGAAAGCGCTATAGACGGATCCGAATCTGCTACGGAATCGGAGGATAGGAACGATTGGGTCGTTGCCAACGCAATAAAATCCGGCGACAGCGTGTCAAACACGGAAACAGTACCCCTCTTCGTCGGGGACCAGCAAGGCATCGGGGCCGTTCTCAATCCCAATGCCGCGCGCAGCAACCAGAGACGGCACCTGATGATCCCCAGAACGGCTGCAAAAGCGCTTCAAGCGGACGACCTCGAGTATCTGAAAGCGAAAGGCTGCTTCTCTCTCCCAGGTCTCGAAGTCTGCAATGCCCTCATTGAGTCTTACTTCCACATCGTCCATCCCTTGTTCCCCATTGTCGACGCGCATGACTTCCTGAGCCGGTACGATAGGCACGGCGTGCACCAGATCAATCTCCTGCTGCTGTGGAGCATGTTTTCCGTGTCCGCAAGCTACATCGATGATCATATTCTCGCAAGCACAGAGTACGGCACCCGCAAAGCCTTTAAGGAAAACATTGTCAAGCGCGCAAAACTCCTGTTTGATCTCAGTTGTGAAAACGATAAGATCGTCCTCATACAATCGGCGCTCCTGCTGAGTTTCTGGTTCGTGGATGCGGAGGACGTGAAGCAATCGTGGTACTGGACCGGCATCGCCATCAGCGTCTCGCAGACCATCGGCCTGCACCGAGACCCGGATGCTAAAAAGAGGAATGCCTCGCTGAGCGACGAGCAGCGAAGGCTATGGAGGAACCTCTGGTGGAGCTGTGCGCTCAGGGATGCCTGGCTGGCATTTGGCATGGGAAGACCATCGAGAATCAATGCGCAGGACTGCGATTGCCCGATGCCTACAATTGAAGATACAACGTCAAACTTCACGGCTGTTGTCGTTAATGGCAGAGACATATTTGCACCCGAGGTTGATACTTTCGCAAGTCTATGGAGAGATCTCCTCTCTGTCAGCAAAGCGCTGGATACGATCCTAGCTGGTAGGTACCGTGGCCAGACATCTGCGTCTCAGATCGATACTCTAAGAACCGAGCTTGCGCCCCTGTTTGAGCTGACATGCAAAGAGTCCACTACCACAGATCCCACCCTCACCGTAGCCATCCGTCAATTCCAGCTGCATCAGCAAGCCGCACAAATCGCACTATTCCGCCCAGATACAGACAGCTACGCCATAAGCAAAGTTCAGGATGCAGCAGGAGCCATGAATTCCATCCTAGAAACAAGCATGGCCGACGGGACAGCAAGTCGCTTCGCTCCAACAACGATACCACTCATCGTGCCGGCCATGCTTACGCATCTATCCGCCGTGCGCTCGAAAATACGGCTCACAAGCCAGTTAGGAGCACATAAACTAGATTTATGTCTGTTGTTTCTCAAGACACTTGAAGATAATTATCCTGCTGCAGCTATTATACGGCGACTCTTCATCGCTGTGAATGGAGATAGCAAGAAAAATAAATCAGCAGCTGTCCTACCCCAGGCGTCGCAGGCATCCCAGCAATGTTCGCCAGATCTTCCTCTATCGAGCAACGGCATCGATTCTGCGCTGCTGCCCTCCATCTCCACCATAGACCTGTATTTGGACATTGACATGGCAGCGATAGACCACACGTGGCTCGCCACATTTCCGGCCGAAAGTTTGTGGGATTCAACGATAGACAGAGATGTTCTCTCCATGAATCTCGAGCTAGATGCCACGCAGAGTTTCGCTGGAAGCCAGCTCTTCAACGGCTTTTCAACCTTCATGGACGAATCAGGTGGCTACCGAACATGATTATGATTCGCAGCATGCTTGCTTAGCAGATCTTATTTGGTTCTTCTGCTATAGCTCGCTCTTACGATCACGAAGCCTAGCCGCATATTCCAGTCGAAAAAGTCCAACTAACTTATCACACCCAAAAAACGGGGAAAGGCGACCCAAACTCCCCTTCACTTCCACGTTCAACTCCGATTCAATCACAGAGTACCATTCGCTTGGATCCCAAGGCTGAGACGGGGAGGACTTTCGTAGCAGCTGGGAAGTCGCGCATATCCAGGATCTAGCAAAGAAGGAGACCGGTGAGTGCGGAGAGCACTGTGTTTGGATTCTTGGTGGAGCATAGGAGAAAGAGAAAGAGCTCTTTCTTTGGAGGGGGGTAGTTGTGGTCCAGGCGAGCGATGCGAGGCGCTTGCGTGTGGGTAGATTGTAGGGGAGTTTGGTCACATTTGCAACCTAAAGAGTGATGTATCCGAATTGGAATTTGTTGTATTGTGGGTATATGATTCAAATCAACATGGTACGAGATTTGATAAAGCATCAAAATCTCAGGGTATATATCTAGGGTACAGCTACAGACAAGCCCACAATACATCTCTCTATATATCATCTAAATGACGGATCAGCAGCTGTGAAGATGCGCATGACGGCCATGCTGATTATGGGGTAGCCCATGATAACATCATGCAAGCCATGCTTCAAAATCTCTTCCCTGATAACACCATTTTCAGTCCGCCGCTCCATGAATGATCCGGCAGCACCGAGATCTGTCTTTTCCTCGAGCTTGCTGAGCTCGAGGTCATCGTAAGTCACTCCGCTCGGCACAGTAGCATTGACGGCGTGCCAATATAGCTGCTGAGTATGGTGCCAGGGAATATCATAATCGTCTTCAGCGTGGATCAGCGTAAGTCGGTATTTCTCTCCATTGGCCTCGTTCGCTTGGATGTAGTTGGCGACGCGGTCCTTGCTGGACCATTTGTCGCGCACGAAAGCGCCTAGGTAGTTGAACAGCCGTGGGAACGATGCGAGTGGTGAGAGCAGCGGGATGGTGCCTGCGATACGGTAGGTGGACATGAGTGTCATTACATCTACGAACGGTGCCACCAAGATGGTGCCTGCAAATACTACAGGTGGAGATTGTATGGCGAGGCGCTCTGAGACTGCGAGGCTGACTGCTGTTCCAAGAGACTGTCCGAAGATCAGAATTCGCGAAGATGGGATGCCCGCGATATCGGTAGCCCAGTCGATCACCGTAAGTGCATCGAGAATGAGTCCACGCTCAGATGGTGTGCCTTGGCTACGCCCAAATCCCCGATAGTCGAATGTCAGGACGTGAATTTTTGCTGGTTGCCCACCTGATAGGGCTTGATAGTTGGGGACGCGGTATCCGGAACCAACAGTACCTGCGGCTCCATGCATGTGGATAACTAATCGAGCGTCTGGGTCGTCACGAAGAAGCTTGAATGCATGGCGAGTTGTAATGTCGAGGACGAATCCTGAAGGCTCACTAAGCAAGACTTCTTCGTGTTTTCGGTACAGCTCCACAGGTAAAATGTGCCAAGCGTATAGCTCCGAGCCACCTGGAGCCTTGATGGAGAAAGGTGTAACTTGGTTGTATAAGAAGCCGAACATCTCGGGGACGTCGAGGTCCTTGAACCATGTCATTTGGATTTTGTGCAGGTAAACAACATGTGCTTGGAAGAAGGATGTTGTGAGGAGTCCAATGAGTGTGGCGCAGAAGACCAGCCCGGTAAACGTTGATAAGAAGGCATATTTGAAGAGGATGTTAAACATGATGCCCGCGATTTGTGTAGGTAGATTATATTGGTGGTGTTGATGTGAGCTGTAGTGCTTCAGTTGGAAACTGTTTCACGCTAGCCTATCAGGAGATACGGCGCTTAGCCTCCGTGAGAAATGAAAGTATCACTCGACAGGCTTGAGTTTCTGCAGTACGAAATATAATGCGTGAGTTTCGTGACCCATCGAGGCAAATCATTCGAATTCTGTGGAACGAGACCAGACTAAGACATGTAGAAATGGGAAGCTTCTATTGGTATTCCACAATATAAAGGCACTGGCAGAGAGACGACTGGTATTTTCGATCTGTATAGAAATATCTAGCCCAAACATAAATGCAATAATATATAAAAAATGAATACACCCCCAAATTACCGATCCCATAATGCACCAGTAGAAAGACACCACTTACCTCCCCATCTATGCACGCTTGACAATCAACTCCCGCACCTCGGGCAACCCCTCCCAACCTCTCCCTGCGCCACCAAACTGCACGCTCTTCTCAATGACCTCCCTCCATCTCAGGCCCGGGGCGAGCTTTCCAGTAATAGTATTTGGCCGCCGCACATCTGCATTCGTAGGAACAGGCAGCGCTCTCCCCAGCAGCGCCTCCATTGCCTGCATAGCAAAGCCCACGGCTTTCTTTGCATTGCTGGGAATGCCCGTCTTGTCGAAGCTGCCGAACCTAGCGCTTGGGAACTCGCCTTGTAAGTCGAAAATCAACTGGGGATTCGCCATTCCGCGCCCATCGACAACAATGTCTGCATTGTTGATGGCCTCACGGCCGGGGCCGAAAAGCAGCATTTGCTGGGCGATACTGGCCGATGTGAAGCGTGCCATTGTGGCGATTGTGTCTGCGGCACTACACCCTCTGAAGTTGCACATTGTCACGATCCTCATTGCCATCGCATCGCCGTAGATTTCTCTCGCTGTAGTCTTTGGTGGTCGAGTCTTAAGGTACTCGTCGTGTGCCAAGAGCTCTTCGACGACTTCATGGCAGATTTGCCCGCCTTGTAGATGGGAGCTTTGGTCTGTAGCGGGGTCGAGGCCGAATTGGCGGAAAGCAGAGTCGATCATTGAGGTTCCTGGCCCCGTGTCCCAATCATACATTGCATCGATGCCCCCTTTGTTATCTGCTGGGATGAAACAGACTGTAGAGATGCCACCGATCGTTATACATATCTGCAGCCGTGTTGGGTGATGCAGTAACAGCCCAACGAGGTACGCGAACAAAGGTGCTCCTTGCCTCCCTACTGCTTGCTCTGCTGTTCGGTAGTCCGAGACCGTGGTAACGCCCGTTTTAGCTGATATAACAGCACCTTCGCCGAGACACATATTACTGCGGTGCTGGCCCCTGGCCGGAGTCCCCGTCAAAGTTATGAGTTGCCCACCAGACCCTATCAGGTCGATATCGTCCACCGCGATTCCATGCTTGTGTGCAAATATATGTATAGCGTTTGCGAATGTATGTCCCATCTCCGCATCCATCTGGGATAGCATGCTCGGCGGGGCAGCATCTTCGCGGAGCATGGAAAGTACGTCGGTTCGGATCTTCGAAGGCATCACCACCGAGTCGTACTGCAGAGGTCAGAGATGGGACTAAATGCGGAGGTGAACCTCATTACCTGGACGATCTCTAGGCATAGAGGGGCCTCTGGTTCTTCTTGCGTGAACCTGCATAGAGCGAAATCGATATCATCCATAGCCGTCCCAGATGTGATGCCCAGAATCAGAAGATTCAGGCTCGGCGACTTCTGCTCGGCGGAGGGCGACGGCGAGCTGGAGGTATCGGAGTCTCCATTGACCTTGTTTTGTAATGCTTCCAAGTATTTGTGTCCAACAGCTGTCCGGACTCGCCCCTTTGGAGCGGGAATGAGGCCTTTCATAACCATGACCATCGTACGCACAATTTCGGCTTGAAGAATCGCTGGGGCATCTCTACCAACCTAGAGAACTGATTCCGGCCGAGACGTGATGCGATCCTCATATACAGTCCTCCAAGAGCTCAAGTAATTGCCGCATCGTGCTAAGATATAAGCTAAGACTATATCTTATCACCCACTTTTGTTGTTACTGGAGGGCACTCGGGTAACCGTCTGTGAGGCTGTATATAGGTTAGTTGGCTGCAATAGGAGCTATTAGTCAAGAGCACTGAGTGGGAGCAGAGCGGGCGTGTAGCGTGAGCAGTTGATTAACCGGTGTTTGAAGGGTATCGATGGTGGATCCAGGACTTTTTGCACTCTTTGGGAAAGTCTCGATGGTGGATCTTTTATCCCCGTTGGTTTCTGCCAAGCCCGCTCAACCGCATCATCACGTGCCTATACTGTATCAACGACCTCGTCTTTCCGATTTCGGACTCTTCCGGGCTTGACCAGATAATATAACCTTCGCTTTCCTTGTATTTAGTGGAGCCTATAGTGTAAGCAGATCTCAAGATCCTGGGCAATCAAGATGATTGCCAGAGAATGACACCATAAGATTTTGACGATCGCCAAGTGGAAGGGTGTCAAGAGGTCTGGTATCCTTTGTACTGTATTGAAGCAGCCATTGGTATCATAATGGAAGAATCTATCTGAAGTTGTTATGGTCCTGCGATCCTGTGAAAACTTCTAGCATTGTCGGGTATTTTTGGTTCGTGTTAAGAGGGGAGGATATCAAGGGGTGAAAATCCCAACATAACACGCAGGGTGATTGGCAAAAAGACACCAATAATAAATTGGTTTCAATTATCTTGTACATTTGGTTTCTATTCAAGTTTTATACTCATCCTTCTAGCTTGCTACTTTCTAGCTATTGCCAAAACACCACGCGTCTCTCTAGCGTCTGCGTTATTCCGTCTGATACCTAACATGGACTATATAAGGGATCAAGCGTCCAACTTCCGGATCGCAGTAATACACTGAGTTTATTGAATACGGCTTAGAGAGTTCCCCCCAACAATAATAGAGGAGAGAAGTGATATCCCACTGTTCGTACGTAATTTCCTGGAATTTGAAAGGGCCCGTTGATATTGATGCAGGTTTTTGATTCCAGACCACAAATACCAGCTCCAGCTTTTTGAACTTCCAAATATTACTTATAAGTCTTGTGGTAACTGAAATAGTTAAAGTCTCTCAACTGTACTTCCGCCGCCGGAACAGCTATGCTGCGCAGCTTATCGCGCGTATCGTGGGCCTCCAAAGCAGCGGCCAAATCGCTCACCCCGAATTGTTGATAGTCCATAGTATCCAAAAAGACCATATCTCGATAGGGGTCCATAAATACTCCAGATGAATCATCGACGTTTTTCTTTATGTTTATGTAATCCAAGTATTTAAGGACCATTTTTCGATTGTACCTGTCCATGCGCAGAGCAGTTTGGAGAGGTGCTTGCGAACACATTTCATATTTGATCTCTTCGGTGCCTGGAATTTTCCTTGAATTCAAGTGAAACCAGACATTTCGATCCCTGCGAATTGTTCTTTAAAAATTCAAATAAGATCATGTCTTTGAGCTCTTAGCAAAGTCCTTAGAACGCTTTGCATTCAATGATATCGGCTTGGCTTTCTATCAATTCCGTTTCTTGCCCGCTATTGTCTTGATGATTGCCATTCGTGAGTTGTTCGAGGTGATGGCGACTATAGGGCGAAAGTTGTGCGACAGAGCGGACTTCCATTTTGGGGTTCTCAGTGGTTCCCGTAGGCGGCGAAGGTGGATTAATGATAAAGATAGAGGAAGCCCGAGCCCATAGGCCTGCCCAGGAGAAGTGTTTTTTAGCCATCGCGAAATATATTGTGGATTGATGTTGAAAGTTGGGATCTCAGAAGATATTTGCCGTTTGTAAAATAGGTATTTCTGTGGAATAGGCTTACCGGTGTCAAAACTATCCTGATCAGTACAAAAGGTGACTAACTAGTCCAATTTGGACTAAGTTAGGCCACATGCCTTTGGTACCATTTCCCAACTCCACCGTTATAGCTCCCGTCTTGCCCAAAAATCCCACCCAAATGACTATTATTTTCGAAAATTTCCTCCTCCTAATTCGTCGACTGGTTTCCAAAGTCCAAAAACCCCGGTTCTTAGATTCTAACATGATTCACGTGATAGCAATGTCAAAGCCTAGTGGTTTCAAAATCCCTATAGGTCGGGGGGGCAGGCCCCCACTCTCGCCTTCAACTTCAAGAGGCACCCTTTTTATATTTCCTTTTTTACTTTTTTGCTTATTTTCTTTTATCTTGCGCTAGCGTCAAGTCGCAAGCGACTCCGCTAGCCATGGCCTGAGCCTGCCCCTGAGCTTGCCCCTAAAGCCAGCCTGAGCCTGGCCCTAAGCTTGAGCCTGCCCTTGAAGCC
>QGMK01000922.1:0-15295 GCA_007825345.1 Lachnellula suecica
AAAACATATCCTTCTTCCCCTCCTCATACATGAAATCCCACCTCGTCCACCTCCACCAACGCTACCCAGACGGCCATCTCGTCTCCCGCGAACACCTCCAACGCGCGCCCCTCCTCGCCAACACGCCCCAGCAACAAAAAGACATCTTCAACAGCGCCGGCGCAGGCTGCTTCGCCCAACCCCGCGAATACGCCAAGATCATCGCCACGCTGCTCAACGACGGCGTGTCCCCCACCACTCAGGCACGGATCCTGAAAACAGAGACCGTGGAGATGATGTTCAGCAATCAAATTCCCAACATGCCGAATTTTGGAAGAGAGAAGATCCAGGCGGCGATTCCGGAGTTGACGAATGAGTTGCCGGAATTGTATCCGCAGCCGCCGGAGCAGGAGCAGGGGTGGGGGCTGACGTTTATGTTGACGATTCATGAGGGTGCGACGGGGAGGGGCAGGAATACGGCGTGGTGGGCGGGGTTGCCGAATTTGTTTTGGTGGGCGGATAGGGAGAAGGGGGTTGGGGGTATTGTTGCTAGTCAGATTTTACCCTTTGGCGGTAAGTTGCTCCATTATTTTTTGAAATATGTAGGCTTTTACTGATGCATGCAGATCCGCACGTTATGGGACTTTGGGCTCAAGTTGAGCAGGCTATTTATCAAGGGTAGTTTCCTCTTAGGTATAATTTCGCTACATTTTTGGTTGTTAATGAAATGGCATGTTCATTTTTTAAATTCCCATCTTATGTATGCTGAACATCGAAAGACTACAGATATCACGCTTAGAGCATGTTATCAGTGAGTACCAGCTTTCCAAGCCACATCTAAAGCCTTAGAAGTGGATATCACGAGTGATAGCGTGCGATACTGCCAAATATCGAAGCGCACAAACTATTTAAGTGTACCACAGCTATCATTGCATTGCACCTCAAGTTCCCCTGTGAAACAGGGCTACTTTCCGAAAGAAGCTACGGTCTACCCACTTTTCCTGTCAAAATATTCAATCAACTGAATCCGTCCCTTTTGAATCCCCCAAAAACTATTCTTGGAAGACCAGGGAAAAAATAGTGAGCCGCCGTGAGAAGTTAGGGCTTTGGCGCCCCCCTAAATGGGTCGCTTAGCAGTGACGTCCCGCTGCCATTTTCTAGCTCCCGTTCGTCAACTCCAACTTTGGACTCTACTATTGTGAACGTTTGTGCGAGTTTTGATTGGTATTTTTCCAGTAATTACTGAGGCTTTTGGGTTGTCTGACATTAATGGTCTGTCGGTCCAGAAGTTCGCGAAATTGCATGCAATTCCCAAGGATTGTGAATTTTTGGCGGCGTGAAATCAGAAGGGCACTCGAACAGCGGCACAGCTCGGGACGGCCCATGGATCCGGTAGACCATCTTCAACACGGAGAAACTTTCAGATATTACCGTGGGATTTGAACGCACAAAGATCCGCTACCGTGACTTAAACTTGGTCTCTCCTTAGTTTTAGGGCTCCAAGTATTGAAAGTAAGCTATACATCATGGTAATTTATTTAGCCTGGGTATATAAATCAGATTCTCCCACAGTTGATTAAAGCTTTCTCTCAACTATAACACAATATTCCTCACACAAGTAAGCCCTCGTACTTTTTGGACACAAAACGAGCTCTTGTTTACTGCATAGTCCCGCTCAGTCAATCAATATGGTTCATATCAAAAACTTCGTTGTTGCGCTCGTCGCCAATCTCGCTACCACAACCGTTGTCGCCAACGAGGACCCCGTCGGCGTCGATATCACCTTCAAGAACCTCGACTCACACGACCGCACCATTGTTTTCGATGGTCGCCCAGCGGTTACAAGTCTTGACGTTGTGAATAAAGTTGTGGTTCCGGGCAATTCGGAAGTCAAAGTGGACATGCCATACTACTGGAGTGGCATGTGGAGAGCCAACATGAACGACCAGCCTTGGGCAAGGTTCGCTGTCCTCGGGGAAGCAACGTTTCAGCACTTTCTAGGAATGCACCATTTTGATGTTTCAGCCGTCGACAACAATACCGACCAAACTGGTGTTCATTGGCTCTATGTGACTTCGCTCGGAAAGGACCACTGGAGTGCCCGCGGCTGCGACGAGTTTCCGTGCGATAAATCTTACAAAGTGTGGAACAGCCCCAAACAATCAATGCCTGGCCCTCAAAACGAGTTGAGCTTCACCTGCGAGATCGGCGGCCATCCCTCTACCGGGGGCAACGCAAACGGCGCTCCGGTCGAAAGCGTCGTTGAAGTCGTCGAAGTCAGCAACGATGTTAGCAACGCCATTAGCCCCGTCGAGGTGTTCCCTGGAGTGGTCATGGAATACGAATACGTCTGTGTTTGCCCAGACGAGGAAATATCCTGCGCATAATACCCGTTCGTATTCTGTCAATCCAAAATGGCGAAGTTCATTGTTACTGATATGTTGCATAGCTGAATTGTCAAATACCTTTGCCGTCTGTCGTTTTATTTGGCCCAACGGAAGTGCTTCGGTGGATTGGTGACAGTGTTGGTACTGAAGGGAGTAGATGAGGGTTAAGGTTCATTTGTATTGCAGTCTGCCGACTAGTGCCGGGGATCATGAATTACCAGCAACTTTATGTTACACAATTGTCGGTCGTTAGGATTATGCTACTTTGAACATTAAATATGATCCAACAACCTGTCTTTATCCTCCTGTCGTGACTCTAGATAATTTTTGAATCTTTTAATGAGACGTACTATTCGTAAACTCCTAAATTCTACCTTACCTTCGAACCTCTACACCAAGGAACCTGAGGCCGGAACCTCAGAAATTGATGATTCAACCAATTTGCATTCTGAAAATTGTTACTAATTCTCAAATTTTCAAAGTTTAATTAATACTGTGCGTAAGTGGTTTTGTCTTGTGGTAATAGTGTGTCAAAATGCGGTACACGCTTGCTATCCGCACGTGAACGGCATGTTACAACACTCCTCCCAGTACTTTGATTTGGATTTTGCAATTAGTTTTAGGGCAGCGTAGCATTGGTCTCCGTTCCCGTATAAATTTAAATCTCTTAGGAGCGAAAAATAACGTAACCGCTAGTGGCCGTAGCCAAAGGTGTTTTAGCAATCCATTAGCAAAAAATGACACGTTTTAGGGCATTGCAGCAGTACAAATTGCCGTTTTGGACACCTCAACTTTTCCACCTAATCTTTGTTATTCAAATCTTTTATTTTTCATTTACTGCTTGAAAGAACGATGAGGTCTTTGTTGAGCTTCAACTCCAACTGCGAATTGTTGTTCACAGATTGCGAAAGCTTTATTGGAAAGTTGTATGACCGGCAGGTACTAAGAATTAACGTCTTGGGAGACCTAGGCAATAGACCTCAGTCTACGTTCAGGGACGATGGATCTCGAGGTTTTCATCGTCTCTACAGTGTACTTTTGGTCACTCTCGAAAGAGGGCTCACTGTACGTGCCGAGGTTCGTGGCGGACGCAGGAGAGCCCCGAATTTCAGTTTTCTTTCTGGCTACGAAGATTCAGACAGTTCAGAGTCAGAACATGGAAACGAATCCGATGTACACGTAGATGTGTATTTCGTAAATAAATCAAATCGCAAAGCTCGCAAACCACCCTATCGACGTCCCGATGGAAGATCCTTCGAAGCAGAAAGGGGTAACGAAACCAACCTGCCTGCCGACAAACGATCAAACCTGCCGTCTGGCAGCGTACCCCCTTTGTTATCCAAAGAGCCTATCGTGTCTGAAATTAGCAACAAATCCGATCTGCCTGCCGAAGAAATTCCAGATAGCGAAGTTGGCGACGTAACTTCTTTGCCTCCCAAAGCGGCTTCCGAATTTGTCAATGGCAACGATCCCGATCCGCCTGGCAGTGAAGTTCCAAGTTGGGAAGCTGGGAATATATCCTCTGTGCCTCCCCAAGAGGCTTCCAAGTCTACAGATGGCAGCCAATACGAATTGCCTTTCGACGACACTTCAATAGTCAAGCCGCAAAAATCAACCAATCTGCTACCTGACAATACCCATGAGATCGAATATGTAAAAGCGCACAGCAGACCACCACCGGCACCCAGGGATATTCCAAAGTCCAACGAAAGCGAAGTAATCGGTTCGGACCTCAAGAGAACACCATTACCCATCCCCAAGAAGATCACCAGCTTCAAGGATCTACCCCCGGAGCTCAGAGAAATGATCTTCGCATACTGCATTGATACATCCGACAACGCGTCACCAAATATTCTTAAGGCACTTCGAAAATCGCACTTCTATCTCGAGGTCATCAGGGTGTTCCACTTGTTGAACTGGTTTCTCTTCAATGCGGCTACAGCAGCGGCTTTAACCGAACCAAGGCCAGTTGCCAGACTGTATTCTAGTAATGCAGTCAAAGAATCGGAAGAACCGCTTCAACATATCAAGCGTGCTGGCGTTGCACTAGCAGATGCCGAATGGCAAATCGAGCATATGCATTTTGCTAAAGCTGAAGAAGATGCCGAAGTGCAATTCGAGCATAAGGAGTTTGCTAGTGGTGCACTGAAAGATGCCATATATCAAATTAAGCATGTGCAAGACGCCCTCACGAAGCCAGTTACACAAGTGGAATACTTTGATATTGTTCTGAATAGGACTCAGAAGCTACATGAGACAAAGGGGTTGTGTGACATTGCAATCAAGGGAATCAGAAAGCTCTTCATCAAGTATGTCGACTCTCCTCCTCAAGAACATAATAGCTAACATATTTTTTTTATTTGCCAGGATCCGTATCCAATCCTCCTTCGGCCGCTACCAAGTCGCTTATCCATGTCTAACCTGACCGAGCTCTGCCTTAAGCCATCCGGCATGTACCAGGACGACGTTTGGACCGCGAGCGAAGAAACACATCATTGGATTCAGGAAGTCTTGAAGCACCACTCGAACACTCTACGGAAATTCTGCCTAGTCCTTCTACCGTACGACAAAGACCTCGAAAGCGACTTGATCGATCTGATACTCAGTTGCTGCAATTGGCATATTGGATTCTATGGACACTTGAACACGGTGAGCACAGGCTCAGAAGACGTCTGGGTATGGAGGGCAAAAGATGCATATGGAGGGAAATTGGAGTGGTATGGAACCTGCTCATACTCAGGCCAAGACAGAACTTCTACAAGTTAGGAGAAACGAGTAGGCGCTATTAATTTTGCCCCCAAGAGGTGAGAATAGCGTCTAGCTGTGGCCGTAATTTGCGGCCACAGCGGTGGTTATGTCCAAGTCTCGCAAACTTGGTCATTAGAGAATTGGTGATAGATATCCCCCAGCTGCGGATCCTGACCTCAATTCGCTGCTGGACAAAAAAACGAAGGAAAGGAAATGTACCTTATATACGGGGTCTTCATAGTATTAATAAATAAGCGTGCAGAACTTCGAAAAGCTAACAGTGTTTTAGGAACATCTGCGAAGTAGTTTGACAGACTTCGAATTGCAACCCAAAATAAAGTGACATGAAATTTCAATCTCTTCTTTCGAGATTTGGACGTGCTTGGTCAAAGTCAACTTTCATAGACAGCCAGCTTATAGCACCCCGCCTCCGCATTTCAAGTTAGCGCCCGTTTGGGGTCCTCCCTTCCGCACTGCAAGCGAAGTCCTAAACAGGCGCTATCATTACTGAATGATGCAAGCACAATCACTATAGACTGTTCTGGTCCGGCGAATTAACACAACACCTGCTCTTCAGAGTTTTTATCACGTTCTCAGTCGAGGACACGCCAGAGCCGCGCAAGCGCTTGTCTGGTCTGTGACGCTGTTTCTTTTGAACGTGAAGAGTTTAGACGCCGTATTATGATGCGGGCAAGCGAAAATTCAGACAAAAGTGGGCATGCGTCAACCGGTGCCAACCGCTCATAGGTCCGGGACGTTAGTCCTTCAGAATACCTGCGATGACAGGCGGTGCGCTTGACGTCGCTAACTAGTTTCAATATACCACACACAGACTCAACATGCTGTAGATGCGTGCTGGCGGCGCGTACTGGACGTTTCGAGTTGGAGAAGTCTAGATTCATGATGCATGAAGATGCGAAAGGGGAGATTTCCGTAGACATGTCATCTCCACAGACCATTAGATCATAAGAGAGCTGATTAAAAACATAAGAGTGCGAGAATCCCCTCCACATATGAGATTATCGTTCTTGAATCTTCCCCAGTACGTTTGTTGTGCAGACACTCTCCCCTCTCCCCTCCACCCAAGACACAATCGCTTCATACAAACGTAAGAATTCCACAAACTGTGACCAGAAAAATTTACTCAAAACGACTAGACTCTTTCAACCATCACAATTCAACACAATGGTGTCCTTCAGTAAAATCGCTATCGCTGGCCTCGCCACGCTCACCGGCGTCATGGCCGACTGGCCAAACAGCATCTTCTTCATAAACCAGGACATGATCCCCCGCGTCATCCACAGTACCGCCCACGCGGGCCTGCAGCAGATCGACGACTGGGAGCTCGCCCCCAACAGCACCTTCGAGGTCTGGTACCCTCACGGTTGGGGAGGCTCAATCTTCACCATGATCGAGGGCCAAGATCCCCGCTGCCACGCCTCTGCTGAAGTCCAATTCGACGGAGATAACGGCCACCACTTCTGGAATGTGGAGCACACCAACTGCAAAGACGACAACTCTGGCGTCCACTTCCTGTTCGACAACACTGGCTTCGAGAACGGCGCTGGATGCCCTGTCTTTCCCTGCGAGAACTCCTTTGAGTACCCGGAGCACCACCTCAACCACGATAACGGCGTGGCCAACGTCCACAGTGGCACTGATCAGCACCTCACCTGCTTGGTCGGCAAACCCCCCATGTAAGGATTGATGCTGATCATGAATCATTGTTTTCATGGGATATCAACACTAGTCGATATAAGCTTTGGGCTAAAGGCGTACACAACTTCCAACATCAATTGTACTTAATAATGGCGTTCACAACAAAGCGGGAAGGAGAGAAGGCACACATGTGCTTCCCAATCGACGACTGGCATGAAATATTTGTATCTAATGAATATAATAATAATTTTAATACTAAAAAGCAACACTGTCGACTTGATCACAAATTGATTATGCCGCCGAAAATGCGCTTTGCTCACCACACACAAGCATCCAATTTCAGTGACTCGAAATGGCAAAAGTATGATACAACCATGACGAGCAAAGTCATACTAGGACTTGACAGCTTAGCAAACAAAAGAAAGAACGACTGTCGTCACCACCCCACTCGACAAACTCGCTTCCCTAACCTCACACAAGACACATGCAGCCTCCCGACTTCACCATGTCGGCACCCGTTGGGGCTTGAATTGCGAAATGCAACAAAATGCAGGTAGCCATCGCAAACCCGATGCGACTTGCAGCAAAGCATACAAAACAGGAAATAGTGAGGCTGGAGCATCACTTGATGAGAATATATGCGCAAGGACAGCAGTCACATCTCCCACACGGGGCTGAAAGGGGTATCATTGCCATTCTCTAAACGCCCATATAACGCCTAAATCTCACTTTTAACGTTTGACCTTCTTCTTATCCGGTCCATCTTCCTCCTCGTCGCTCAAATCCGCATACTGAGTAACAGGCTGCGTATCCTTCCACGCATTTGTAAACAACGGATCCTTCTTCGCCAAATCCGCATACTTTAACAACGCTTCTCGTGGATCCTCGTCTCGCATGCTACTCAGCGGTATACTCTCATTAATATGCTGCTCATCCGGCTGGCTCTTCATAAACGGCGTCACCATCGGGATCTGCGGCCGTCTCGGATCTCGTGAGCGGCCGGAGACCGTGAGGCCGATTGTTGGATGGCGGGCTGCGAATGACGAGGCGTTGGTGTTGGTGAGAGTGCCGCCGGGCGTGACGATGCTGTCGCCCGACATGCCGGTCGACTGGTCGGTGGTGAAGTTGGGGTCGTCGTCGACGTGACGCTTTTTAGGGGCGCGGGACATGACGTCTACTGCTCCGCGGGAGGAGGTGTTGGGGTTGTAGAGGACGTGGATTTCGGAGTTGGCGGAGCCGGTGACGATTTGGTTGAGTTTGGCGTGCCATTGGACTGTGATGAGAGGTGAGCCGGGGGTGATGGGGGTAACGAGGTCTGGTTTGAGGTTTCCTGAGTTCAAGATATGGAGGTGGCCGGAAGCTGATCCAGTAATAATACTCGACGAATTGGGCGAGTATTTGATGTTGGTGACAGCGTAGTGATCCGATGTCGAGGGATGGGCCATAGTAACAACAGGCGCCTTGAATTTACGTGTATCCCAGAGTTTAATCAGGTCATCACCGCCTCTGGTAACAACCATACGGCCATCTGTAAGATGTTAGTATTGATTGAAGAAAGGAGAAGAATATTCCAAGTCTTGTGAGACATTAAAAGCCATATCCTAGAGAAAGAAAACCGTGTAAAGGAATGGGCGCTTACCTGAGCTTATGTCAATCCCTCCAGTCCAAGTATTCGGTGTATGAGCTTCCCTGATTTCCGCAGCTGGCCTAGCATACGGTCCATTTCCATCCCACATAACCAAGCTTCCATCCAGAGCCGCAGCAACAAGAACATTATTCCCACCCTGCAAAGGACTCCCCCAAGCCACAGCCGTCATCCTCGTCCTCCCCGCCGACCCCGCCGCCCTCGACTTATGCACAATAACCTCTTTCTGACTCCTCCTAAAATTCACATCCCATATCCGCAGCGTACTATCCGTGCCAGCCGTAACGCAAATATCCCGATTAACAGGGTTCCACGTCCCAGTAGTAACCTCGGAGACATGGCCCTTCGTGTTATGCATATCCCGCAAATACATATCCCCCTTCACAAACTCCGCAACCACTTCCCCATTCCTGCTCATGATCTTCGCCTGCGGATGTGCCGAGACACAGAGAAAGGTTCCGCCTGATGATGGGTTGAATTCGACATGGTTTATAGGGTGGGTTTCCGAGTTCGTGGAGGTCTTGGACTCGCTGGGATCGACGCTCTTAAAGGCTCGTAGGGTTGTTGGGGTCATAGACGCGAAATCGTGGAATTTCAGAGTGCAATCCGTAGATCCAGAGATCAGTCTGGAGCCTGCAGGGTCTAATGTGGCTGTTGTGACTGCCCGGTCGTGTGTTTTGAGGACCAGTTCATGGGAAACTGGATATTCGTCTTCGTCGTCTGAATCATCGTCGGAATCGTCGTCAGAGGATTGTTCCTGCTCTTGATCATCTTTTTCTTGTATTGCAGCAACTGGCGGTTTGCTGTCTGTAGGTCTCTTGGAGCGTTCGATTTGCGCCGCGACGTCTGCGCCTTTCGCTTTTTTGCCGAATGATTGTGGAAGAAACGATCGCATAGGATCGTCTGCTGCCAGATCCGGCGCATCAACTTCGTACTCGTCGTCGCTCATTTGGAGGGTCTCTTGAACTTTCTTGGTGGTTGAGAAAGTCTCACGCGTCCCAAGACTTTTTGGGCGGGCGAAGCGCGAGGGGAAATGACGCCGCCCGCATTGTCCGCTTCAACTTTTATCGTCGTCAACATCCAAGAATCACCGCAATCCCCCACTCATCGACGGCGAGAAGTATATCCTCATCCTCATGTTTCTGCAAAATCCTTCTTCTAGGTGGTGATATATCATCACCATTAGCTGTACGCCATGTATTTGGCGTCTGCGAGTCTTGATGCGGCAAAAGGCCTGCTCACAGCGCCACCAGCCATGGTAATTTTCGACAGCATAGCAGACCTGGCAAAAGGCGACTCGCAGCTGCAAAGATGGTCGTCGTTGATCGGCATCATCACTGCAATCGTGGGCAACATCCTGATCTCCTTCGCCCTCAACATACAACGGTACGCGCATATACGGCTGCATAACGAGCGGAATCAGAATAAGGAGAAGGCGAAGGCGGCTCTGAAGAATTCGCAGGGCGGATATGGGACAGTGGGTACAGATGAGAGCCTTGCGGAAGGAGAAGATGAGGAGGGGAGGGAAGAGGACGACCCGCTGCGGAAGTCTTTTCATTCGGTGGACTCACAGTCGTCCTCATGTTCCAAGCACGAATCGAGCTACTTAAAATCGCCGTATTGGTGGGGAGGGATAGTTCTAATGACGGTTGGGGAAGCAGGCAATTTTCTTGCCTATGGATTTGCACCTGCGTCAATTGTCTCGCCGCTTGGAGTTGTTGCTCTGATTTCGAATTGCGTTATCGCACCCATCATGCTGAAGGAGAAATTCCGGTTGCGAGACTTCTGGGGAGTGGTTATTGCTGTGGGAGGAGCTGTTACGGTCGTGCTGAGTGCAAAGAACCAGGAAAAGAAACTGGGACCCCACGAGATCTTGGGGGCTATAACGACTATGGAATTTGAGATCTACATGGGCGTCACGATTTTCTTGATTGGGGTTTTGATATGGGCAAGTCCAAGGTATGGGAATAAAACCATATTGATTGACCTTGGGCTTGTAGGGTTATTTGGTGAGTACTGGATCCCATTGAAAAAGGCAATCACTAATAGGCCCAGGTGGATATACGGCTTTGTCCACGAAAGGAGTTGCATCTATGCTCTCCTCCACTCTATGGAGAGCGTTAACTACCCCAGTTACATACATGCTGGTTGCCGTCCTCGTTGGAACGGCTGTCATGCAAGTTCGATATGTAAACAAGGCATTGCAACGATTTGACTCCACCCAAGTCATTCCCGTGCAGTTTGTCATGTTCACCTTATCCGTAATTATTGGAAGTGCAATCTTGTACAGGGACTTCGAGAAAGCTACAGCCGAGAATGTAGGAAAGTTCATTGGAGGATGCCTTCTGACTTTCTTCGGAGTCTTCCTAATTACCAGTGGTCGAGATCGCCACGATGATGAGGACGAAGAGGAAGAGAGCGATGAGGAGGTAGCGGAGCAAATTCGTCTTGCGGATCAGGAACCTACTGGAGAAGAGAACATGCGACAGGATGGGGACCAAAGGTTTGGTTCGGTCCGAACGGTACGAAATGGGGCTGGGAATCAAGATTCGGAATCGCGATCTAGGAGATCCTCGAAAATCAGCTTCGCAGAGCCCGCATCGCGACCACATACCCCACGGATGCAGTCAAACTCCTCCTATGCGAACAGTCGCATCCCTCCTGCGATTATATCTTCAGACGGCACCGAAGAAACTCCTCTTCTCGGCAACCCCTGGAGATCCTCGTCTGGTGACCATCTCTCTGCACGACATCCGGGGCTACCAAGCTCCATTTCCTCGCCCGTACTACCCTCGGAAGCACAAAGTCCATCAACTGACTCATTAAAACCGCCCGGGCCGGATCGGTCATCTTCGCAGGGCAACTTCCACACCCATCCGAACCTACAGCATAGTCCCACACCACCTCAACCCGACAGACCGGCAACCCCTGTTGCGCGACACTCCATATCACGGATGATGCCCGGACCATTACTTTCACCGCTTTCTGGAGGACTGAGCGCTGTCGTTGCAGATACATTACGGCGCGGCGTCGACGCACCAGGCAAAAAATTCAGAAGACCACGCCTGGGTCTCAGGAAATCGAAATCCGGCTCAGAGGGCTTGCTATCCCACTCCGCAGAACCAAGCCATGAAGACCTGGGAACGTCGCCGCTGAAAAAAGTCAGCACGAATACAGAATACCACGCAGACGACACTGAGGACGGGCAGTGGTCCCGCATAACGCGGGCACGGAGTCTCAGCAATACCTTGGGCGATTTGTTCCGCGGCAAGCGGCAGAAAACGGGGAGTCGAGATGGGGGCGATGAAGAGGCTGGGCCTAGCGGGTCGTAGTGGCGTTGTTTGTACATTTTTGGTTTAGAAGTGGAGTGGCATGCATCATGGGTTGGGCGTTTTTGACTTTATGTATATGCATAGGCTAGACTTGGCTGTACAAATCTCATGATTGATGAGCTGTGGAGGTAATATTGTATGGGGATTTGGTTGTGACTTATCGCGGGGGCGAAGGCGGTTTTTGAAAGCATTACTCGGTATGACATTGATGTGTTTGCTCTGCGTTTCGTTCTGGTCGCGATTTTGACACAGCTATTGCCTACGAAGTATTCGGCACCTGGTCAATCAAGACTTTTTTGAAAATGCTCTTTGTTTGTAACGCTCCTGCAGAATTATCCGCCCTTCTGTTGCTTATCCCGCATGCTTTAATCCCTTACTTTCCCATCTTTCGCAAATCAAACCAACCAACGCCAAATCCGCCAACCACTTTTGCCCGCTTCATGTATTCATTCGCACCTCCATCTCCGCCTCACTCATCCCACCATCAAGACTCTTCCAGGTAAAACATCTTCCCCTTCCCGTGTCCCTTTCCCCTAGGCGCCTGAACTTCCGCATCCCTCGACGTTCTCTCACTGCTCCCCTCATTACCATCCCGCGTATGCATCAAACCACCCCCCGAATGATGACCCCACTTCAGGGAACCCCACGTCACCCGGCAAGCCAAACACCGCTCGTGCTCGCACCGCCTGCAGTTGCCGTAGATTCCTGAGCGGCCTAAGTTCGCCATTTGGCACTGTTACGCCCACCCATCACCCATCAGCCCATCATCCCATGCCAAGTCGTTATATCGCGGACAAAGGGGAGGGAAAGGAGGGAGAATACCTCGTGGCACTTCCACCACCACTCTCCCGTATTCGGCAGAGGTTTATGTTCGGTAGTCATCCCTGGCTGCGACGCAACGGACATCTTGCTGAAGACTGAGGGCGTGGACGAGAGGTGGCGCTGCAGGCCCGGGAAAGGAGGCGTGGTTGCGTGGGTAGAGGGGTGGTGGGCGATTTCGTGGGTCATGGTGCTGGTGCTTGGTGAGAAGTTGGTTGAAGGTACAAGAGACTTGAGGCAGATTGCCAGAGCCCGCGTTGTGGTGTTGTGGTTCGGTCGGTTGCGTGGTGAACGGGCGTGGAGATGTACGGTCGACTGTGAATGGAGATGGTCGTATGTTTTCAAGTGAATTGAATGGGTAAGATCGATAATTGATGTCTTTTTGGTAGTTTGGCGCGAGTTGGTATATTTAAGAAGGTATCAAGTGCCAGCTTCTTGTAAAGTATCTATTAACTTCAAGTCAGACTCTTGATAGGAAGTAACGACTCAACCACGCAGCCATGGCCGACCTCCCAAAGACAGCAAGGTCATCAGAGATCTCAGCAGGAGGCATCACGCGATCGAATATTCTATACCATTACTATGCATACCACCGCTTTGCCCCTGCGGCTGGGGCTTTGAACCTCATCAACCTCACCGGTAAGTCTATTGCAACTGCAACTTCGCTCATCATCCCACCTTTCATGTGATAACAAACCCCACAGACAACGATGCCAGCCACTTCAACCGTATCGCAGAATTCAACCGCGCTTTATCCACCAACCACCACCTCGCCGCTTTCCTCAAGCAGCAGTCCTCCACCATCACCACTAGCGAACCACCCAAGCCACTCGATTTCCGCAAGAACTTTCTTCTCGACGTGCAGTCCTACAACATTTCCGTTCCACCTCGTAAACGGCTATTTCTGATTGGCCTCACAGATTCTGATGTCCAGACTCTACGAGCGTCTAAGAAAGCAGCTGCTGCTCAAGATGCGAAGTTGATATTTGCAAGTGATGGGTGTTTGTACGTGTCCGAGCAGAATGGGGATGAGCTCAGTGTGGAGGAAGCGGCTGAGAAGTGTTTGAGGGAGCATGAAGAGGAGGTGGACAACGAATCTGCTCGGAAAATGAAGGGAGTTGGGAAGATCGAGAAAAGCGAGGAGCCAGAGAAGATGGAAGACGACGGTAGGACGTCTTAGAGCAGGTTCAATTTCCTTGTTTGCTTGATTACTTTGACCTCATTAAAGGGAGCAAAAGCAATCGGTACCAGGCAAACTTTGGCAGGAATCAGGGGATCTCATTATCACATTCATTTATTCCAGGGGATCTAGGCCTTTGCTTTTTACCTCACGACATCTAACAAACTGGAACGGGTACATAGGCATTTGCCGTGAATGGAACAGCGTGACCAAAAAAAAATCATATTTAATTATTAATTGAGTATAATCATTGATTATTGAATATGAGTATGATTTCCACCTTTGGAAGCCTGATTTAAATGAATATAATCAAATATTTAAATTTTATTTAATTTTAATATCACGTGGGTATATATATATATTTTATTCGAGTTTAAAAAAAAAAAAAAAATTCTATTTATTAAAAGTTTCGAAAAAGAGAATTCTAGAGCTATAATTGGCTAAGTATAAGAAGCTAAACTAGAGTAAAAGTTATTTTGTTAAACCGAGTCACAGGGGATCACAGGTCTTGCCGGATCAATTTGCTGCCGCGCCGAGGCTAGCTTGATCCGGCAAGAGCGGCGCGGCAATAGATTGATCCGGCGGCTCTGCCCACGTGATATTATAATTAATTATAAATTGATTATATTCAAATGATTTTTAAATATGAATATGATTTGGGGTCAAAAACCCTTGAGTTGAATATGAGTACGCATTTTCGTATTTGAATAACTCAATTTTATTACGCTGGAATGGAATAGCATATATTAATAACTCCCGGATTCCTAGTCACTAAGTTACTCTTAGTCACCCATGAGAATAACTGCATCAGTCTCCGTATATCAACATGAAAAAGTTTCCGTTCGATCGATAAAGACCAAGAACCGCCGAAATCAGAATCATGGCTACCCACTACGTATCCCCAACTGACATAGACCTCGTGCTCCTGATACGCAGGTACAACAAAAACTACGTCAAAGGCGACAAACTACGGCTTGAAATCGTAGCCAGCGGCGACGTGCTCAACAAAGCCAAAGCTCTGGACACACCCGGATACACAACCATCGAGCGCGATATCGACAGGCTAGTAGCAACCCTCCTCGAACTACGTCGCTCAGGAGTCGAGAACAAGCTCACAGATTCGTCTTGCTCAAATCTCGGTGAGTTATTCCAGAGGTTCTTGGGTGGAAGCAAAGAGGCCGAGAAGAAACCAAAAGCCACAATTGGTCAGCTTCTCGGAGATTTGGCTAGGAGCATCATGGATGATGAGGGGAGACATTCGGTTGGGCCTCGCGAGCAGAGGATACCTGTCAATCAACCCAGAACAAGTTCACCTCCAAAACACCTGCCGACATCGCAAACTCACAAAGCACACCACCAAAAATCAGAAATGCATCGTAAGCATCGTACTCCCCCTCATGCTTCTCCAAATCTAGACCCGGCAAAGACTCAAGCTCCCTCAGTCCTCGTACCCGCAGTGGCAAAAGCACATAATACACCTCCTTATCCAACATGTATTGCAGGACCCAGCAACACCGCTCAACCTAAACCCCAAAAGACAACCAGG
>QGMK01000923.1:0-15283 GCA_007825345.1 Lachnellula suecica
CATCCTCCACCTCACAGCCCCCAATATACCCCACCTCAACACTACACATCACCAAAAGACCACCCCGACACTATTAGCTACCGCCAACCCCACGCAGAGCCTATGTTGCCATTCCTCTCCATAATTCCCCTGATCTACAATCCACCACGTCAAGAAGTAGAACCACGCCGCTCCAAAATACAAAATTGTTGCAGCGACGCTGTGAAGTACCGTTGTACGGAAGATGAGGGTGTTTTCGGGGGTTCTTGTGAGCTGTTGGCGGGAAAGTGAAGTGAAAATCGTGAAGAGGTAGATGGTTGTGGCTAGAATGAAGAGGATTGTGAGGCAGTAGAGGGTTTTGATGAGGGGTTGGAGGAAGCGGGATGGGTATAGGAAGGCGAGGAATGTGAGGATGGTATTATGAAGTAGATATACCAGGGCTAGGGTAGAGAGGGCTTTGTTGGTGGTTGAGGCTTTGCTGAAGGCGCGGAGGAGGAGGGGCTTCTGCATATTGCTGGATGGCAAAGTTGGGGTTCAGGGGTACTAGAGGCCTGGGTTTGGATTTGGAGCTTATGGGAAGCTTTTGTGGAGGGTGTAATCCTCGAGAAGATGTTGTGGAGGATCGAGGTGTATAGATACTCTCTATCTTGCTCGATACCCGGTTTTATGGTGAGAGGACTTTCGAAACTTTAGGGGGGGAATTGTCTTAGCCGGCTCAATCAAGTGCAGGGTTGAATCTAAAATGTAGAATACTACAGAAAGAATCTGACGCGTGGTCCATGGACAGATCCTACGTCACTTGAGACCTCGCTGTCCTTTGAAAGGCCCCATTGCCAGAAATTCTATTTGGGTATCGTCAGCTTTGGGCTCTTGACATTCTCTGGAATAAGGAACGCTACAATCATGGAAGAATGAAGGCTATCTGCACCTTCCGCGACGACATCACATGACATGCTTCCTTTGTGATCGGGTTTAGATTCGAAGGTGAGTCCATACGACAGGACTCCCAGTGAGTACTTTGATACCACTTTGAGACACATGAAAAAGGTGCCTATGACAGCTTCTGAGGTGCACTTGGACTCTAAGCGTGGCACTTTTGAATGTGTTTTATTTCAAATACATAAAATACAAGTCCAGGCAATACATTTGTCCTAATTCCACACTCTGTCATTACTTCTTATTCGTCTTCAAATTTTCAGCCTAAACCCCATAAAAACATATTATAGAGCGGCGAGAACTGCAACACCAGCAGCGAAGAGGCTTCCTGCACCGGCGACAAGCTGGCCAGCAGCACCAGTGGCTGCCGCGGCCGCGGACGATGCGGCTGAAGATACGGCTGAGGATGCAGCTTTGGTTGCAGAGCCTGAAGATGTGGTGCTACCGGAAGATGCCTTGGAGGTCGTTGCGGCGCCGGTGGAGCTGGTAGCGCTGGTACCGGACGAGCTTGATGCCCCTGTAGACGATGCCACGGTAGATGAACTAGTTGTCGATGCTTCTGTAGCTGATGCAGAAGTGCTCGAGGCCGATACCGCGGATGAGGACGCCGAGGCGGAAGTAGCTGTTGAGGATCCACCACCAGCGAGGATCGAAGAGCAATCGGCTTGAGCGGCGCTGAGAACACCTAGTAGTGAAGTTTAGAAAAGTACCAGAGGTTAAGAGCAAAGAGTCTCTTACTCAAAGGGTCAGAGCAGGCACCCAAGACACAAGAGGTAGATGAAGCTTGAATTTTGGCCTGGTTTGATGCGGAGCATTGGCATGTAAGATCCGTTGCGCCGCAGGTGGTGGCAGAAGAGACGGCATTAGAAATACAAGTTGTAGCACAAGCTGGAATGGTGGCAGTAGAATAGCCAACAAGGGCCAGAACCGCGAGAGCAGAGCATGAGTACTTCATAGTGACAGTGATATTTGTTTGGTGATTGCCGTGAATGAGCGATTGACAACTGATTGATGAGAGATAGACTGAGATGCGATTGACTTGTGTATAAGAAAGAAAGAGAGAGAAGTGGGTTCCCGTTATAAGGACCACCAGGGCTGCAGCGAGACGAGGTCAAGCTCGTCCCGACTCCCAAGCTGCCCTGTCCAACCATCGCCTCCTTCCCAAATCCCTGTCCCAACACAAATATTGGCGGTAGGGAATAGATTGGCTGTTTCCAGAACTACTTGTGTTTGCGTCCGTGCCAATAAAAACTCTGTTCCCAGGAAATATCGTATTCAAGAGCGGGGAGTGTCAGATTCGCCAAGTAAATTCCGCCGCTTGCGGTCTTGTGGCCTTAGCTGAGGGGAGTGCTGTAATTTCGGGGATGAGCTTCATCCCCCATCGTAGATTAAGTTTCGATCTTAATGGTCAACGTTCAGCGCCCCTGGCGAAGATCTCCACCAGATGAAACATTGGGAAAATGGTGCTTCGGAGTCCGGACCTTGTCCTTCTTTTGTATCGAAAATATCTGCACAAGCACCCATTTCAGGCGAAATGTAAGAACAATGTGCTAGGATGAAGAACGGCAGGGGCTTGGCAATGCATGTTGAAGTTAGATCTGGCTACCGGCTGCGGTAAGTCAAGGCAGGAGGGCCCAAAGTGTTTGGAGTCAGGAGGTGGAGTTGACTGTGGTGTACCCTTTCGGACGGAAATCCCCAGACATGGTTAGGATACTTTGAAGTTCCGGGGTAGGACAGGGATGCAGATGACTGTGGGGAAGTAACTACGGACCCTGCCGAGGTGCAGACTTTTGACAGGTGATTTCTCTGACAGATTGCGGCCTTTCGACGACATGTATGGTTTGCTTGTGTCAAGTGCATTGGCGTACATGTCTACAACAATTCAAATCTCGAGGATCCATTGAAACATTCTGGACGCACGGTTCCATGGACGTGGGCCGTACTCTCGGTGTGCTTTCAGAAGCACAGCAGATTCAGGTACGGGCACCAATTCAGACATGCTGTTGGATGTGGGCGCAGGGCGCTTTGTTGGGTTTTAATTCATTCGTGACCTGTCAGGGTTGGCCGGCTTCGGTCTTTCTTGCCGTGGGACGGGAGTTTTGCGAGTGGGCATCGCTTTCCCCTTGGGGACACCGTCTGCGGGCATCTGCAACCGCTATCGACCGACAGAACCAACATTTGAGTGGTTGTAACCGAGGGGCTTTTGGCCTGAGGGAACATCTTTCGCAAGTTTCCACGGGGGTTGTTCGCTACTGTCTAGCAAAGATTTTCCTAGAATATTATATGATGATGGGATGGCAGCATCCAAGCCATCGCCTGGGTCGCGGGTTACACACAGCTCACGTTAGCTAAGCGGGTAATGATGTGGTGGGGAAAGTTATTCTTCCTATTGGCTTGAAGTTTTGAATCGATTGAGTACAACTGCGAGGCGGCAAGCGTTGGCTTCTGTTCTTTGCAAGCTGCCCTTTGCCAATATCCTGTGCCAGACACTCAGCGGAAACTATTTCAGGAGCTTGTTTTCTTCATTCGAGAGGCAGATTGTTCTCCAATTGAAGGCAAGCAGCAAGTCTTTCATCCTCCTGATGATTCTAAATGCTGCAGCACTACTTCATTGCAATCCCCGTACTAAGCTCTCGCCCTCCGAGAGTTTCTACTTGAGCTCTTCTCGAAAAGTCCTTTGCCTTTTCGGACCGAAACACTGACAACATGAATCAGAAAATATTATGTCACGTGACAGGCTCGCTGGAGCCGTCAAGCGTGCAGACAACAAATTGTACACATGAATCATAAGATCGTCGTGCTTTTCAGGCATCGACCTGGGATGCAGATTGTGGTGTCCAGTCAAAAAATCAAAAGGGGCAGTCACTTGCGCCCTCGCCACGCTTGGCGTTTAGTCTCAAGGCAGAAGTCTATTTTTGGGCTAAAGCCTACAAATCTGCATTCAAAGTCACGAGGTTTCGTGTCGTTTAACGCGTGAGTAATTCTTCGTGTCTCCATGACGCGACATGGATCTCCAAATTCAATGGCATAAAAGCATCTGCTTTTCCATGTTGTGCTCCTTTCCTTTCACCACATCACTGCAGAAATTCCGCATCGGACAGACATACCAACGACCTGCAACTGTTTGACAAAAGCGGCAGAGCAATCTAGTGTTGATCATTTTACGTACACTTGTCTTGGATTCTTTTATACTTCCAAGTTCCCGTCAACACTCCCTTCGATCTCTACAGCCTTTTGCAGTCATGGCGACCCTAGCGGAGTCCAAAGATCCTATCCAGATTCCACAACTTCCTTCTGGGTCTGTCAAGGAATTTATTCCCTACCTGGCCAAGAATCTCGAGAAGCCTATGGGAGAGATTCTTGAACCGTACAAAGCCTTTGAAGCGGAGCTCCGAAAAGTCTACGCCCAGCAGCCGGACCACGAACTGGTCCAAGATCGCACCGTCAACCTGGTCCCAGTCTTTGATGGACATGAACGAGAATTGAAGCTTCGGGCTCGAGCGGTGGAATTCGAGTCTGAGGACGAGTCGTCCAAATATATCATGGAATTAAAGGAGGAGGTTCGGCGACCCAATGGATCTCCGGCTGTCGTAACGTCCTTCAAGGATTTTCAACAGAACTTCAATCTCTTTTCCGAATCATCTCTAGCGGATCTCGATTGGAACAATGTCGTTGCCGCTGGAAGCGCTGTGACTACTTCTCTACTTCCCGTTCCGGAAAAGTGGGCCGACAGTAAGAGGTCTCTGCGGGAATACTACCATCAGCATCTTGCACCTGCCAGTGATGTTGACCTCTTTCTTTATGGTCTCAACGAAGAGCAAGGACTTGAGAAAATCAAACAGATTGAGAAGAGCATCAAAGACAGCATTCTGCACGAAGTCACGACGATTCGTACCAAGAACGCCATCACCATTGCTAGTCAATACCCCACTCGCCATGTTCAAATTGTTCTTCGACTTTACGATTCCATTTCTCAAATTATCACGGGGTTTGATGTGGACTGCGCATGTGCAGCCTATGACGGCAAGCAAGTATACGCTGCTCCAAGAGCACTTGCTGCCTTCGTCACCCAGTGCAATACTATCGACCTAACTAGGCGATCTCCTTCGTACGAAAATCGTCTCTCCAAGTACAGTCATCGCGGATTTGAAGTTTATTGGCCGCTCTTGGACCGAACTCGAATCGATCCAACTATCTTTGAGCGCACTTTCGGTCGCACCCAGGGCCTTGCTCGGCTTTTAATCCTTGAAAAGCTTCCCAAGGCTGTTGATCGGGACTCCTACATGGACCAACGTCGTGCTGAACGAGGCAGACCGTCTTTAAGCCGTGGCTACCGTAACTTGTATCGCATGGGCGGCAACATCAAGGACCAGGAAGAAGACGAAGTTGCAGAGTGGGTCGATGAACAGGAAGTCGCTTCATATCATACGATGACTGTTCCGTACGGCGAGAAGTATCAAGCCGGCAAGATCAACCGGCTCTTGTATGCTAAGGACTTGCTTCTCAATGCCGAATGGAATATGCCAGACGATCGCGAAGTCTACCTACACAGACACCCTTGTTTCTTTGGCACCGCCGAAGAAGTCATGGAAGACTGTTGTGGCTACTGCCCAGTTCCAAAGACGGACGAGGAGATTGAGGTTGCGGAGGAGGAGAGTAAGACCTATGTTTCTGGTCCACTCAAGTTTATCATGGACGACCCAGGACGTCAAGAGATCGGATCTTTCAATCCAATTACAGATGATGAATGGACTACCATGGCATATGTTGGAGATACCGCGCGTCTTTGCCAGGCAATCGTAGATGGGGATCTGGAACACGTCCAGGATTGGTGTGCTCAAGAGGGTGTTGATGTAAGTCTTATTTCGAGGAGTCTGCCACCTAAAGTCATACATGCTAATTTATTGCCTGTAGGTCAACCGCCGTGACCACACTGGCCGCACTCCACTCCACCTTGCTACCATAGCTTCCACTCCTGAGATTGTACAATGCTTGATTGACAATGGCGCACGTATGATTGCCAGACTCGTGGATGGCAGAACCGCCTTACATATCGCTGCTGCTCGTGGCAATGTCCAAATGGTGAAAGCTCTCATGGATAAGAGCTTGGCCAACGAAATTGAGGAGGAAGAAAAGGTCGAGGCTCGACGTGCAGCTAGACGTGCTGAACGTGCCGGTAAGGGCAGTCCCAATGGCAGTGACAAGGACGAAAATGACGACGATGCAAACTCCGACGCTTCCGAAATCACCCTAGGTACCGAAGATAGTGATGAAGCTTCCGATTCCATGACAATGGGGTCCTTCGTCAAAGTTGATAACGAGAAGAAACAGGACGAGGTAAGTGATATGATTCTAAATTCAAAGTCTTGCTAAAATATTCCCCTGCAGGACGTTCTTGAAGAGGATTCTATGGAAGACCCGGATATTTACGACATCAATATCGTCGCCTGGGACTACGGACTCTCACCTCTTCACCTTGCCATCCTCAACGGCCACTTGGAGATAATCGATCTCCTCGTCGCTGAATATGGTGCTGATGTGCTCCTTCCCGTTAAGATCGTCGACCCTGGCACTAGTAATGCGCGAGCAGCCATCATGACTATCATTCTTGCAATGTTTCTTCCCACCGAGAAAGCCAAAGACGTCATTAAGCTTCTTCTAAAGCTCGGTGCAACATCATCGCAAGGGGATCTCAACCGTTTGTCTGTTTTCCACTACGTCGTTTCACAGGACAATTCCGACGTTCTGGATATACTTCTCTCCAATGATCGCCCTGTCGCACTCTCTGTTCTCAACAATATCGGGGGCTCTTCCAATTATGGCAGTAAAATGATGTCGCCACTGGCCATCGCTGTCGAGCATGGATACCAAGACATGGTCTTAAAACTACTGAAACTTGGAGCGAAGCCAACAATCCCATTCGAAGGCTGGGTGAAAGGATATCTGGAAAGCAACCCTTGGGCAAAGAACCACAGCTCAGAAAATACCATGAGCCAGTTCCAAAGTACTGTTGATCAACCTATCATCATTGCTGCCGGTCTTGAGAAGGGAAAGACTGTTCAGGACCTTCTCGATCATGGAGCAGATGCTGCTACTCTTGGCACGTTTGCTTGGACTTGTCTTCAGAATCCAAATAACGCTCGGTATCGAACTGGCGAGTCCCTTCTGGATATCATTCAAAACAAGCTCAAGGCATTGCGCGAGTACGAGGAGCCAAACCCTAACAACGCCAGAAAGCCCGAAGCTCTCAATACGGAGGATCATTACATTCGTGGCTTGGAGGCAGGAACATATGAGCATTGGAATGCCTCGAGAGATTTTCAGGCGAAGAAGAAAGCAAATGACATGCAATGGGAGAGCTACCGTTCAAATATGGCAACAAAGCGTGCAGAAGGTAGTGATGAGAAGAAAACAGCCATTGAAAAACTGATAGAGGAACTCGAAAAGACAGAGAAGTCGCTGTTGGATGCTGGCGCCAAACCATTTTACGAAATGCATCCTGAAGTCTCGAAGCCTCCAGCAAACAACAACTCGTATCAATACCAGCAGCCGACTCCAAAGCCTTACGAGACAATCCTTACTTTCCGAGTGCCGGACCAGACAGATTTGAAGAAAGATGGGTACAAGAGAATTTTCGGAGCAGCATGGTCAGGTGATTTGGAAACCATCAAGGCAATGACTTTGGCACCATGGGGAGAAGAGGACTCGTTGAACCCTGCCCTGAAAGTGGCGGTCCAGGATTCTAATGGATTTAGTCCGTTTTCTGTTGCCATGTTGAGTGGTCATCACGACGTTGCAAAGAAGATCATCGAGATCTGTGTTGCCCAATATCACAAAGACGACAACAAGACCTACCGCGAGCGCTGGAATCTGAGAACATCGGATAGTGACGACGATTCCGATGATGACGAGGATCTACCCCCAATCTTTTCAGAGTTGGTCAGTGATACGTTCACCGTCGACAACTTGGGAGAGATATCAAATGTGGTGAAGAGCGATGTCCTACCTCTCACTATGATTGAATGGACCTGCAACGCCCAGAGGTTCTTGGACAACTACAACGGCGTTGATCGTCAAATCAGCCTGTTGGAGCACGCTGTCTCTTCGGACAATATGGACCTTCTGAAGTCCATGATTGCACTAGGTGCTGAGCAACAAGCACTTCTAGCCGAGGAACCTGATGACAGAAAGTCTTACACGATTGGCCGCCCAGTGTTCTACAAGGCTATCGAGCTTGGCCGTACCGCAATGCTGGCTGAAATGGTCCAGGCTACAGGTGTTGGCATTCCTTTGAACGACCTCATTGCAAAGAGTGGTATCGAAATCAAGGAGAAACCTAAGTACTATCAAGGTCTCAGTGTTGGCGGTAAGAAGCGCGCGGATTGGGCTCAAGCACCCGGTGGCCAAGTCCAAGCTGTCGAGGAGAAGATCCCGCCTTTGTTGCAAGCCGCCCATTTGGGAAGTTTAGATTCGGTCGAATGGTTCATGAGTGACTCTCCGATGAGACGCTACAAGGAATTCGCCGAGAAGAACAAGAATGATAAGAGAATCAAGGTTCTGGATGAATCCGACAAGGGATTTGACAGGACTATCGGTACATGGCTGAATACTAAGAGTAAGATTGATTCAACCCCACCCACCTGAAAAAATCTGCTGACATTACTAGGCGAACTGGCGCTTCATTGTGCTATTCTCTGGTCACCTGGCAAAAAGGACACCGAAACCTACCTTGCGTTGATCAAGCATCTTGTCTCAGTCACTCCAGGAAGTCTCGAGAAAAAATCTTCTCAAGGATGGACACCATTGCACGTTGCGGCGTGGCTTCGCCGGGAGGACGTTGTCTCGTACCTTATTTCAGTCGGTGCGAATCAACGCTGCCGCGATCGACTAGGCCGAAATATCATCCACAGCATTTGTGCCAAGGGCGGCCCGAAGCTACTTGACGGCATGCTTCAACTGTTCGACAAAGATGCCGTGAAGGAAATGCTTCTCGAACGTTGCAATATAACCCCCGGTGCGCTCACACCACTAGCATACTATATGTCTACAAACGCAGGCCGGAACAAAAAGACATTCTTCATTGAAGCTCTGTCCAGGTATTCTTCTGGCGAGGAACTCGAAATGATCAACGGAGAAGGCGACTTGCCATTGCATGTTGTAAGTAACTGAACTGAGCATTTTGATACGTAATCACAGCTAACAGATAACAGGCAATCAAGCAAGGCATGAGCACAATAACCTCCTACCTCATCTCTCTCAACCCCTCCCTCCTCTACCGCGAAAACGCGACTGGCCGCACGCCCCTCGAAATGTCCCGCGACATCTACATCGCCTCCTGCGCCGAGAACCCGCCCCAGATCGGCGCATCCCACCACTCCATTTTCTACGGCCAGCACAACTCGCAATCCGTGCTCAACAAGCCCGCCAGCGACTTCGCAAAGAAAGAAGACGAGCCTGAAGAGAGCAAGAAGCGCACTTGGGAGATTTGCATGGAGGCTGATGCGAAGGTTGGTGTTGAGAGTAAGAAGCGCAGACTTGTGAGTCTGTTTGAGGCGAATGAGGTCGCTAAACGCGTTGCGGGCTCGAGGAGTAGATATGGGGGACAGCAGAGAGTGGTTAATGGGGGCCTGGTTGATGGAGAGGGTATCCCGGATATTGTGTCTGAGTGGTTGGGAAACACAATAACTTGATGACTTGTCAGAGATCATGGGGGCTTGTTCGGGGATGGACATAGTACAGTTGGTATTTTGTTTGCAGGTGTTTTGCAGGCTTCGAAGGGCATTTGGGTTGTTAAGGATCAGAGATGATTTATTGCTACTATAAAGTACAAATTGGCACATGTAGCAGGCGTTAGGAAGGCACATGTAAATATTTCACAAATTGGCGGACGCGAAAAATAGGGGCTCCGTCTACTCGTTGACTCTCGAGACCATCAACGATTGTTTGCGAACATATTAGACCACCCAGTAAAAACTCCCTCCATAACAGCATGTAAGACATACTCAGGACATTGACGGCGCAAGAATTCCTGCTGGATCTCAAACTGCTAAAACTTGTCAGACTTTGCCACCGATGGTAGCCGGGCTAATCATCAGCAAGACCTGATGAAGGTAGAACCTTGAAATTATGGAGGGCATATACGAGTCAAACCCGTCATCTACTTCATTGTTCTACGACAAGAGGGATCTTTGGGGGCGGACGGTAACCTGAGTCAGCGGGGGCAGTGACAGTCAGCAGCAGGGGTGCCAAATCCTGCATGATCAATCCGCGATGTCATATTGTCATCAAGTTGAGTCTACCCTGGGGCATAGGAGAAGGAGTCCGAAGTAGGCCAAATGCAGACTATGGAACGTACGAATGAATCCTCCAAAACTCCAGACGCGGCATTAGTAATGCGAGCTCCATCAACCGCCATATTATCAATCGTCACGCATGATTACATAGATAGTTTCATTATAACAGAAAATAAGAGTCTAATACCATCATTCAACCCCTTTCGTATATTGGGGCCAACGAAATAATTCAACGTCACGTGCTAATCCCCCCTTTCGCACTCGGCACCAAATGCGGTAAACTTTTCGCAATATATGTGATGCGGCTGAGTGAAGATTCAGCTGACAGCCTTTTAGTAATAAGCTATGGTATGTATGTAAGTTAATAGGCGCGGCTCTTCTTTGCCTTGAAGTTACGAAGTGATGTCTGAGGCATAGGTGCTGATGCTTCTCTCTGGAGTTGAAGAGGTACTGCGAGTTATATATAAGGAGATTCCTAATAGTTATAGGAGACGGGTTTTTATAAGATTACTATACATCTGTTTTTGAGCACATAATCCACAACGCATTATTCTTGCTCAACCATTACCTGAAAAGAGTGACAATCTAGATCGCTTGCACGTGGCAAGCGAAAAAGGCAGGACGAAGTCTTAACAAAGCGAAAAGAGGACACTGCTATTCAAACTTAACTTCCAAGGTTATTCTATATACTTTCGAAGAAATATTTCTCAAAGTTGCAAAGTTACTATGTTCTTATTCGGACAACCTCCAGCAAAAGCAGCCATTTCCAAAATGTCGACCTTGCAATGTGCCCCTGTGGACCCAGGGCCCAAACCGACTCGCTCATCCAGCACGAGTATCGAAGTACTGAAGGATCTGCTGGCTGTGGCCGCCCAAAGTGAAACAGGACGCGGCATCATCTCTTACAATCCCGGGGATCTCATAACTCGGAACATGAAGTACAAAGACATTCATGCCATTGCCACATCCAACGCCAAACTCTTGAGGGGCATCGAGGGCATCGAAGGCTTCGAAAAAGGTGCAATTGTACTTTTACATTTCAAAGACCGCCTCGACAACATCATTTGGCTTTGGTCGCTCATATACGCCGGATGCATTCCTGCTATGTCGACTCCGTTTGTGAATCAGCGATCCCACCTGGACAAACAATTACTCCATCTTCACCAGCTTTTGAACAACCCAATTTGCTTGACAAGGAGAATCTCTTGGACGAGTTCCCCGAAGAACAAATTCTGAGGCTCCGTACCGTGGACAGCTTACAGTCACTGGATCATGTCCGTCCAGACACCTCTGAAGATTTCAAATAGACAGCTCCATCAGACCTCGCTCTTCTAATGCTCACCTCCGGCAGTACCGGCAACGCAAAAGCAGTAAAGCTATCCCGTGAACAGATCCTTGCCTCCGTCGCTGGCAAAAGCGCATATCTCTCACTCGAGCTCCCAAGTCCCTACGCATTTCTGAACTGGATTGGCCCAGACCACGTCGGCAGCTTGATTGAGATCCACCTACACGCCATGTAAATCAGCGTTGATCAAGTCCACGTCCAAGCATCCGATATAATCCGACCCTCCGTTATTCCTCGAACTGATCCAAAAACACCGCGTCTCGCGCGCCAAACTTCATCCTCGCAAAGCTCAAGCAAGCTTTGAGTAACCCTCCTGCGGCTTTCGACGATTTTGACCTGTCTTGTCTTCGTTACGTTGTGTCTGGGGGTGAAGCTAATGTCGCTGAGACTTGCAGCGCTGTTTCGAAACTTCTCAGTCGCTGGGGTGCGCCGGAGATTGTCATTACGCCTGGGTTTGGCATGACGGGGACGTGTGCTGGCTCGATATACAGCCTCGATTGTCCGAACTATGACCAGCGTCACGGCCATGAATTCGCATCTTTTGGAACCTGCATCCCAGGCATCAAAGCGCGGGTTATTTTGGCCGGAACAGAGTCGCGGGCTCCGCCGGGCACAGCCGGAAGGCTTGGGCCGAGCGGGCCCATAGTCTTTGAGGGACATTACAACAACGCGGTTGCTACTGCGGAATACTTTACATCTGATGGCTGGTTCAAGACTGGAGACCTCTCCATGATTGACTCGGAAGGGAAGCTGAGTCTCGTTGGACGCACAAAGGAAGTGATCGTGATCAACAGCGTTAAAGTTTCTTCCCCATAAGATCGAGACAGCGATCGAGGAGGCCAATATCGGTGGCGTTACTCCTAGTTACACTGCGTGCTTCTCGTACAAACCGCGCAAGTCGAATGTTGAGCAGACATGCGTTGTTTACGCGCGCTCTTATGAGCCTGAGGATACAGATTCCCGGATGCGGGCGCTCAGTGCGATTACTACTGTCGTGATGCTACATGCTGGCACTCGGCCGACTATGTTACCTCTCGATACCAATGTGCTTCAGAAGACGACTCTAGGAAAGCTTTCTCGGACGAAAATACGTGCAGCGCTGGAGAAAGGCGAGTACAAAGCCTATGAAGAAGTCAATAATAAGTTTGTTCAGGCTTGCAGAGCATCAGCACAAGTACGCCCTGCAAACAGACTTGAGGAAGTTCTGTTGAAGGAGATTGAAGACGCTTTCGAGCTGCCCGAGTACGAGATTTGAGTAGAGTCTTCCATCTTTGAAATGGGGATGACTTCCGTCGAGCTGATTGAGCTCAAGCGACGAATCGAGAAGATGCTGGAGAGGGAAATACCAATGGCAATTATGATGACCCACACAACGGTGCGCGCTCTTGCCAAAGCGCTGGAGGAAGATGAAGCTCGAATTTATCCAGCTGTGTAAGATCCCGTGGTTACGCTTCAGTCACAGGGAGCGAAGACACCGCTATGGCTTGTCCACCCCGGCGTCGCCGCAATCCTGGTATTCCTCCCTCTGGCCAAGTTCTTCGTCAACGAGCGTCCGATTCACACGCTCCGCGCTCGCGGCTTCAACAAAGGAGAGGAGGTTTTCAGCGATAGCAATAAGACAGCTGCAACGTACTGCACAGCAATCAAGCGTTTTCAGCCAACCGGCCCTTATACTCTTGCCGGCTACTCATACCGCTCCATGCTAGCTTTCGAAATAGGCAAAGTACTTGGGCACGAAGGCCACGAGGTCCGCTTCATCGGCTGCTTCAATCTTCCCCCCATATCAAGTTCCGCATGCGTCAATTGGACTGGGCTGAGTGCCTCTTGCATCTCGGTTTCTCCCTCGATCTCTTCACCGAAGAGCGCTCGCAAGAGATAGCACCGGCGGTGCGCGCACACACCGTCGCTGGAGACAAGAGCGCTGCTGTTACTTGCATCCTTGATAGTGCGGCTCCAATGCGTGTCGCTGAGCTTGCGTTGAATGCGCATGAGCTCATACTTTGGGCTGATGTTGCTTTCGGCTTGCAGAGCATGGCAAGAGATTACGAACCTTCGGGGACGGTGAACATTTTGGATGTGTTTTACTGCGAGCCGTTGGCTATTGTGGCGAGTAGTAAGGCACAGTGGCTCACGGAGCATCTTGAGAAATGGGCAGACTTCTGCGAGACACAGCCGCGGTTTCATGAGGTTGAGGGCGCGCATTATACGATGATTGGCCCGAAATATGTACAGAGCTTCTACAAGAGTCTTCAAAAGGCTCTTGAAGCGCGAGAAGTTTGAGCAGGAGAACGGTACTGTAGGAAACAAGAAGAGGATAGTTAGGACATAAGATAGGGTAGAAACTTGCTTGCTTCCTTGGTTTTGCTCCTCCTACTTGATCATTTCCATCTTACGATCCTGACGACCGTAGCAGCTAGAAACAAGAGAAGAAATCCGGATCAATTGCCGGCGGTTGATACCGAGACGCGTAAGCTAAGAGATCCTAAGAATAAAGTGAATATCATGAATTCGCTAGTATATCAAAATCATCGCAAATAAGACGTTGGGTATGTTCGTCCTTATAAAATCTCCAACCTCAAGCTCCGACTCCAACGAAATCCATCTATCGCCCCTCCATCCTGCCCAGTTCCCATGCGCCCATCCCCTTCCGCACGTCAAACGCACTCAAATGATACAGAAGTTGCAGGGGATTGGGCACGGAATGATGAAGCAGAAGCGTCCAGGACACGCGTCTCCACCGCGCATATGCACCTCCTGATCCTGAGACTCCTTTGCTTGGGCTTGTGTTGTCGATTGGGAGGTAGGATCGAGGGCTGAGTAGCTGGTTAGTATCGTGGCGCGATTCGAGTGGGGGGAACGTACTCATGGATTGCGGAGCAGCTGGTTGAGCTGTCTGCAAGTTTGCCGCAGAGGTGGCAGAGGTGGCGGAGGAGGTTTCGTTTGTAGGAGCCATTATGGGTCTTTGTGGAGGTGGATGTTGAGGTTGAGGTTGTTGTTGAAGAGGTGAAGTTCTGGAGAGTTCCTGGTGGTTGGTATAAATAAAGTTGGTATTTAGTACGGTGACGTATGTCCGTCCACGCGTGCTGCGCCACAATTGGCTTTGGTGTCCATAATTACGAAGGTAGTGGACATAGTAGCCTAAGATTTAGCGTTATCATCCCTAAAATGCCGTGGAACTTAGTTGGCTTCCTCGCTACAAGCCCCTAAATACAACGACCAGCTTATTGTATCGTACTAAGTAGAACTTTCTATAGATTATTTGATTTCTTCTCGTTATAACTACTCTACAATAGTCTTTGCCCCTTCATTTCTGCGAATGGAAGTTGTGGTGCCTCTAGCTGTTTGCCCTTGTGAAAGATTGTTAACTTAGTCTGGACAATCCTCAGCGGCCAGCATAATACGGATGGATTTTAGAGAGAAGAAGTATTTCTTCTACTACCTGTTTCACCAAAATCGGAACTCTGTTCGTGAGTAGTTTGGTGAACGTAAGACCAAAAGATGAAGGGTTTGTACCTTTACGAAGTAAAACAGCTGGTACATTTTACTATCCTAGCCTCTCGTTGTACGGACTCGTTGAATCCACTTGCAAAATAAATGGCAAATGAAAGCTAATATAGATGAGGAAATTGTAAAGTACATCGTAGAAAACGTCGAAATCCCGAAGTAACCATAAAGCAACCTTCTACCGATCTAAAGCCAACCCAACAGACGAGAACTCCCGCAGCACCGC
>QGMK01000924.1:0-15253 GCA_007825345.1 Lachnellula suecica
TTGATAGCTGCGGATGAAATTGGGGAGGAAGATGATGAAAAGGAGCCGCTGCGAGCATTGTTCCCACGGACTGGCGGGGAAATACGGGTTTTGCTCTCGTAAGGAGTTCGGATCATCAATGAAAGACATTGGATCATATTCCCTAAGAATATTTATGTAGCGTATCCCAATATTTACAACCCTGAGAGTGATCTTTCAGAGATCTCACGCCCGAAAATTGCGTGTTTTTCTGTTCTACCTTCTGCTGATTCGGGTATTCGAAACCAAACTGTCTAAGTGATCTCGATGAAACGTTCCTTTGCCATTCTCTAATTTGAAACGGGACATTTTGACTATCGAGAACTTTCTTGAAGGAACGCCACGAACCGCCCCTGAGCGTGATCACCTGACTAACACAGCCACACAATGACGCCACACAACCCCTCCAACTCTAGGCAAGATTTCAAGACTTCCAGCACCAAAAGCAACTTGCCTTGTACAACTCCTTATCTTCACCGTGGGATTCTGAGGTACCATACGGCGACTGCAAGCTATTCACCCTCGCAGATTCAAGTTCGAGCGCGACAGTAAATATGTTCGTTCTCCGAAACGGTACGTAATCCCCTGTTTTTGTCGGAATTCCTAACCCCTCTGTCGCGTCAACAAAGAGCAGGCGCGACTCCGTCTGATTCAAACCCAAATACACATTCAATACTAATAGTTGCTACAGTAGGGAAATACATTTTCGGTGATGGCTCCAAAGAGTCTATGATCGAACTCGCACAAGGCCAACTTTACATCGTTCGACCACTCTCGCCCAAAGGCTACTCGGAACTCATCTTCAAGGACGGGGCTGCGAGAATTCGACGAACCAACCAAGACTTCCAATACCAACTGGTCATTCAGCGTGCATACGAAGAAGGCGAGGAGGAGTTATTGGACGACGAGGACGCTGAAGATGCAGACACTGCTGCCCTTGCCGCCGAGCGAGACGAGAAGACATTCCTGCTGGACGAAAGCCTCCATTTCCGATCAGAGATCCGACAAGGCGGGGAGAAGGTTTTGGCGTGGAGAGACCTAAGTGGCGACGCAGGCGATCTCTACGAATTCGTTTGCGACAACTCGATCGACGAGGGACAGGTACAAACTTTCGAGCTAACCGCCGTCCAGTGCCAATACGAACGAAAGCATCGAAAGCCTTTTACGACCGCGACTACGCAACAGCTTGCCGAGTTCGCTTTTGTCGACGAACAGCCGATACCAAGTGCAAGCCCTATCCACAGCCCTACTCATAGTCCTGAAGCTCTTTCACCAGTCACAAATATGCCTCCTCCAGCTAGGGATACCGCTAGGAACACCGCAAACTCTGCTTTAAAGCGAGAGAGAACGTCAACCAAATCTTCTAAGGCTACTGCAGAAAGCCCGAATCTACACGATATTCCCACAGCGGCACCTCCGGTCCAGGATCATCCTGAATCTAAGTCCACTTTAGCAGAAGAAATCGCCGAACTTCATTTGTTCGACTTTAATTCCGGTACATTCCTGCTTCAGGATCCAGCGGTTAAAGCAACAATCACCGAAGTCGGAAGCTGGAGATATTATCTGCAAGTTGGAAGCAAGGAGCATCGAGACTGGCTTGGCCAAGATATCATTGCCGACATCAATCCCGTTTTCCAATATGAGTACCTCTCTTGCATTTTCAATGCATATGCACGCTCTGGCGACGCATTTTCCTGGCTGCTTAGGTTCAAAGATGAGGCCACACTCCTTCGTTTTCAGGAAGGTCTCATGCAAGCTCTTTGGGAGCAGCTGAACGAGATGAAATGGCAGAAAATCAAGGAGGATGAACGCGATTACGTTATGGAAGCATTCCAGGATCTTAACATGGAGGACGCTCCACCTGATGAGCCAGAAGAAGCAGATGAGGAGGAATCAGAGAATGATGGTCAGCAAAGCGAACACTACGACAGCGACGAAGAAGATGATGATGTGCTCACTAGAGATGACGATGGTAACGTCAATTCGCAACTTGCAGTCGGCTACAAGCACGATCGATCCTTTGTGGTCCGCGGGTCAAAAATTGGAGTGTTCAAGCACACTCCGAATAACCACTTGGAGTTTTCTACCAACATTTCCAGGGTAGAGACTCCAAACGGCAAGCTATTCAGCCCAAAGAAAGTTATGCTTCACGCCGAAGACAACAATTTGATTCTTCAAAGCGAGAGTGATCCCAACTCTTTGTACCGCATGGACTTGAATTATGGCAAGATTGTTGATGAATGGAAAGTTCATGATGCCATCCCAGTCAATACCTTCGCGCCTGAGAGCAAGTTCGCCCAAATGACTGGGGAACAAACTTTCCTAGGGCTGTCTCGAAACGCCCTTTACCGTATTGATCCTCGTCTCGCCGGAAACAAACTCGTCGATACTGAGCTCAAGCAATACGTCTCGAAGAACGACTTTTCCGCAGCGGCTACGACCGAGAAAGGTTACATTGCAGTCGCCAGCAACAAAGGTGATATTCGCATGTTCGATCGTCTTGGCATCAACGCGAAAACTCACATTCCCGCTCTTGGTGAGCCTATTATTGGACTTGATGTTAGTGCTGATGGCCGCTGGGTACTTGCCACTTGCCGTACCTACCTTCTCCTCATTGATGCGCTTCAAAAGGAAGGAAAGAACGAGGGCAAGCTCGGATTCGAAAAGTCGTTTGGCAAGGATTCGAAACCCCAACCTCGTCGTCTAGGTCTATCGCCGTCTCACGTCGCTCAGTTCCAGCACGAGACTGGCGCTGCGCTGTCATTTACGACTGCGCGCTTCAACACAGGAGAAGGACTTGACGAGACGTCTATCATCACTGCCACTGGTCCTTTCATCGTTACTTGGAACATGAAGAAGGTACTCAGGGGGACGAAAGATCCTTACACCGTCAAACGCTATGCCGAGGAAGTTAAGGCGGACAATTTCAAGTACGGCAGCGACAAGAACGTCATCGTCGCCCTACCAAACGAGGTGAACATGGTTGCGAAGCAGTCCTTCAAGAAACCTACCCGCGAAAGCATCGCTACTCCCGCGCGGCTTGGGGGCGGGAGTTTCGGCGGTAGACAGAGCGACGCAGGAAGGCTTGGCACAAGAGACAGTGCAAGATACAAGCTAGGCAAAGAAGACGTGGTCAATTCTCCTTACTGATTACTTTGCGTCTGTCCTGAATTTATGACTTTATGAGTGGGCGGGCGTTTGGTATTTTATGCTGGAGGAGGAAGGCGGGGCAGAGCGGATGGGAAGAGAAAGTGCGGCTGGAATTGTCAGCGCGATTTTGCACTCTATGTATTTAGCACAACACCTATACCCCGAATTAAATTCCCGATAATCTTGATGTGCGGTCTACTGTTCTCTTCTCTTTTAATTAAAATGTGCATTCGGGCATCCATCAAGTGATGAAAACCCCAATACTTTTAATTCATTTTGTAATATCTGATTCACAAATATTTCTCAAGGCTGAGAGTGAGGCGTTTCCATCTGCAATTGCTGCGAAATTTGGCCTCCACTCAAGCAGCCCAGCCCCGCATCAGCGCAGCTGAAATCAAGTGCTCACGCTCTGGAGACAACCCCACGGGAAAACAGCCAACATCTTTGGGCGTTTCCGAAGTTACGAACAACACTCATAGTACAAACCACTCATGATTCATCGCGTCTTTCGCAGACCTACGCTCTTCCGGCCTGTACTTCAATAAACGACCCAAAAGTTCAGCAAAACGTTCTTTCTCTTCTTGGGAAATATCCCGATGACAATCCCGACTGCCAGGTTGATCAGGCATGTACCAGAGCCCTGGCGCAAGAGCATCCAGCAAAGACCGAGCACCAACAGCAACAGATGGATGAACAGTGCTTATGATCCCATTCCCCTCTTGGAAAGTCTGACTCGGCTCCAATTCCCTAACAGCAACAACAAGCCCCCGCTCATCAACTTCATCCCTATAAATCCTCCTCCTCGCCTCCCAAGTCTCCTCCCACCACCGCTCAGGTAGCTTCCCCAGAACCTGAACCATGGCGTCTAGATAATCGTCATCTCCGTCGTCGAAGGTGTCAAACAATTTCCTGCCCGTGCGAATTTCGAATAAAGTACAACCCAGTGCCCAGATATCCGAGCCTAGCCCGGCCTTTTTGTCGAGAAGCAGCTCTGGAGAGCGGTACGGCCCTGGAGTACCGAGATTTTCTGGAGGTTGCGAGATGTGGAAGGATTCGCCGAGGTCGATGAGGCATGGCGATTTGCTTATGTACTGGGTATCGACGGCGGACCAGTTCACTGGGTAGACGAGGTACTTCGGTGCTGTAGGTTCGTTATGACATTCGTTGGATGCGTTCATGACGGGATTCAAGACTGGGCTACCTAAGATCTGAAGGACTTCGTGTACAGCCAGTCCATTGAGCCCAGAGACACGATGGAGGATATTGTTTGGAGTGATGTCTGATACCTGGTGAGCCGTTTCGATTTTCGATGGGGGATTGACGTGAAAGCTTGTTCTACTTACCACCGTGGCATATTCGCCGACTATGAAGAAAATCTACAGCCTTCGTAACTTGCAGACTGATTCTCCTCAGGCCACTGTCCGGATCTGCAGAGGCACGAAACAAGCCTCTAGACACACTGGGGCCAAGAACAGGATACACAAAAGCGACATGGTCTCCATTCGGCCCCTGGATCTTGAAATCTTCCAAGGGCGTGCAAATGAGTTCCGCGCCATCCGCCGCTTGACCGCGAGCGCCCTTGAGCTGCTTCGTACTGAGCTCCGCATCACTCGCCACCTCCACCTCCGCCATCAAAATCTTCAAGGCAACATATTTATTCGTCTTATCCGCCTCAGTGTCCCGACAGAGCCAAACATTAGCCGAGCCGCCGTGGCCGAGCTTGTGAATAACGCGGTACCGCCCGTTTCTGCCATATACATCGCCCAAGTGCACTGGATGATGGCCGCCGAGCTCGTAGTCGTGGATGTGTTCTAAGTCGAAGGGAGATAGCTCTAAATGTAGATTGATGGTTGAGATGCCAGCGCCATCAAGTTCTGAGTTGGTTGTAGTGGACGTTGGTGATAATGGGGTTGAGGGGTTGGAGGACATCCTAATACTTCACTCTGGGGAGATGGATCGTTGAGGCGGTATTTTTCAAGCTGTCTGATTGTTTGGTGTCATTTGTGTTTTGTGTTTGCTGATTCAAATGCCAAGTGGCGGTGGTGTGGAGGTCGATCTGGTAGGTGGGAGTTTTTGAGTGGGCGCGAAGCCTTGATGCATGACTTCAATGAGAACCATTCCTTTTACTTAATGAGGAAGCAAGTCATGGAGTTTGTTTTTTGAAATTAGCCCATATCTGAAGTTGGAAGTAGTATGCGCAGGTTGGCTTAGGTGGTGCGTAAGAAGCGCCTTGGATTGGCTCCGCTATCATGAGGCTAGCAATTCCCATCTCCTTCAACTTTTGATGTTCTTGTTTACGCGCCAGCACTGTCTACTTGTGAGTGAGAAAAGAACAGGCCTCGCGGTAGACAGAAAAAGCAATACTCAATAAATACTCTTCCTCCTACACTTCTAACCAGCTCGCTGCGTACTGCATATGGCAAAGATAGTTCTTTTGTTAAACGGCTTAAAACCCCGCCTTTTCAATGTCTCACACGCTATAGAACCATTAAATGTGTCCCAAATCACAGTTTTGTACTAATATTGCGTGTCGCTTTTTCTGTCTATCGCGAGCAGGCTCCAGGCTCAGCCGGTGAATCCCATCTATGTGTTGTTCAAAAGTTCACGTGACCTTCAAAGTTGCATTCCCCCTCCAGTATCTGCACAAAGCGAATTTGGCCAGCGAAACTTACACTTTGAATAAATATATACATGAATTCGTTACGTCATCTGTTATGTCCTTCTCCAGAGCTATCAATATACAACAAAGTGCCGTTCCTCAAGGCGTTCTACTTGCTCCTCTTCATGATTATCGTATACCTCCACCTAATAGATCTTGAACTGGGTGAAGTTCAAGTCGTAACTCCAGGTATCCAAAGAAGTCTGATCGTACACACACTCCATCGTAGCGTTTTCGCTGGGCCAGAAAGGTCTCAATGGCCACTCGCAAATCTGTCTGTTCTCGCCAATGTATTCTCCCTGGAGAACGGTAGCATTGAGAGTCTCCGGGACGATGCCGTTCTCAACCCAGTCAATCAGAACTGCCAAATTAGTCTGCGGGAAGGGACCGTTGGGCTCGAGAGGGTTGGCGGCGCAGTGGGTGGCGCCTGGAACAGAGTAGAATTTGTAGAAGTCGCTTACGGCCTCGGCACTGTCGTTGTAGCCCAACTCGGGGTACATGAACTCGCGGACTGAGTCCCAGTAACGGACAGAGCTTGCAGTGGGGATGGAGTAGTCAGATTCGCCTGATAGAAAGTTAGTGAATTTGTTTTTGAGCAAATACATCATTTGGGCTTGTCTTACCGTGGTAGTGGATGACTTTGTTGCCGGCATCGCGCCACGCTCCAAGGTCGGGCCAGGTAGTCTGGAGGACACTGTCGTAGGTGTGAAGACCGTAGACCATCCAGTCCGCAAGAGTATCATAGGTATACTCAGCGAACTCGGCGTCGGGAATGACGCTGGCGTTCTGAAGTTGGAGGAATCTGTAGACCCACTCGCTTCCCAAACCGCTCTGATCGAGCTCCCACTCACCAGTCTCGCTGTTGTACTGAGTCGCGGCGTCGGTGAACGTGGAGCTGGGCTGGTATGGGACGTAGACCTGATTACCGCTGTTGTCCTTCAGACCGTCGAGAATCAGCTGCGCAATAGCCGCACCTTCAGCGGTCACGGTTCCGTTCTGCTCGGGCGTGGCGGCCGCGGCCATCTGGCGCTTGTGCTTGAATGTAGGCGCTGCTTCAGCGGCACAGTAGTAAGGAAGTCCAATTGTAGAGTTGACGTTGAATTGGAGCTTGCAGAGATCCGTGCGGGATACAACGCCGTCCGTCTTGCCATCAAGAGGATCGCAGAAGGCAAAGGTCTCGTTCAAAATTTTGGTAAGCTCACACGGAGGCGGGTAGTAGCCGAGGGTCATCTCCTGGACGTTGGACGCCAAGTGGTTGACCTGCTGGAAGCTGTAGCGGAAAGCGGGTGCTCCGATAGCAGCACCATCGTAAGTCTCGGCGAAACGCTGTACTTGAGACCAGCCCTCTCTGCCACCCTCGGAACATCCTTGGTAATACGCATAGATTTTGCTGGTGCTGTTGGTCTTGGCCGTGCTGTTGGACATGCCGTAGGTTGCAGCATCAGTGGTGTTGCTAATACCGTAGAAGTTGGCGGCGAATGCTTTACCATAAAGCGTCATCTCATGGATTGCCTGGAAACCAAAAAGGTATGTAGACTCCCAGTTGACGGTGTTGTTGTGAAGCAAGAAAACATCATCAAACTCGTTGTCGAAGCTACCGAATCCACCGTCGGTCAAGCCCGCAGCAGCGCCATACTGCATTCCACCAGCAACAGATCCAGTGCCGGAGTTAATGGCCAAGCCTCCACCTCCTGTGGCAAGGAAACGGTTCTGGAACTTTGATGGGTCTGGAAGCCAGTAAGTCACCTGTACCCGATCATTCCTTCCTGAGTGGGAGTATGCGAAAGTAACATTGCAGTAGTCAAATGTGCTGTCCGGGTAGAAGTACTCGTCGGTGACTGTCACGTTGTAGAATGCCTGAGCGGTGAGAGAGGAAGTATCAATGGTAGCTCCATCAAGTTCATCCAATGGCAATTTCGCAGTGGCGTAGGAGGTCGTGCAAACGTTCGCGAGAGAGGTAGCACCGGCCGTTGCGGCTAGGCCGGTGACTGCTAGCTGGGAAGTACGCATGTCGAGGAGGGTGGAGGTGACTCGAGAAGAAGTGGGACAGGGTGAACAAGATGGAGAAGATGGAGGGACTTCCTACCTTTATCATCACATAAGTGCACCCTTGCTCCGCCATTGCTACAACAACAAATCTGGCGAACTAGGTATTCCGGAGATCAATGACATGGGGAAGACCGTTGGTACACGCGGCCCACTGTATGCCACAACGGTGTTTTTCCAACTCTCCTCAGGAGTCTGAGCCGATGGTGATGAAATTTCCAGGTTGCGCTGAGGACCCACCAGACCCCTATCATCTCAGCCTCAGCCTAGGCCGCGAGGGCCCTAGTCTCTTAAGCTTCGGGAGGCTTTCATGGAGACTGTGGAGTACAGTAGTGCAGTAGACTCGGATGACAGCCTTCATTTTGGTAAGGTTGACATCGGAATTTGACGACGAACGAAAAGGTGGGGTTGCGCCCTGTAAGAACAAGCCTTAGCCACGCGTATCAATCCACGTGCATGGGGAAAACATAGGAAAGACGCGTGAAATGCTTGCTGGATAGAAAGAGGGGAAAGGCCAGGCCTTTATATAATCTCCTTTTGCCCGAATCCCCTTGCCATTTAGACGAAAACGCTTGTCCAATGCAATGCTAACGGCATCTTGAAACACAAATATGATAATAATAAAGACTTGGAACTTCGGAAGTGGTATTATCTCTGAGCGATATAAGAAAATTGATGCGAAGCATGCTAAAGGAGAAGGGTCGTGAAATTAAAACTTATAGAAGCAGGTACAGTATGTACCGGTGTAAATGCCGAGGTTATTCCGCTAAGGGCTCATCCCTACAAGCGCATGTCATCAGGATGCAGGGGTTACGAATCCTAATGATCGAGCGGCCTTAGGCCAGAAGTGTCAAATAAAACTTGACCTTGAAATTGCCTCGATGTACGATTAACTCGACCATTTGCTGGTCTGTGGGCTTTCTCGCTACCCCTTGTTCTATCAATGATCAAAACATCATGAAGTAACTCGGGAACAGGGTCAATACTTTGTGGTTTCAAACAGCTACCATGCTCCGTGGACACCGGACAATAGCACGCAGTTTGCAACCCTTCTTGAACCCTCCACCTATTTTCCACCCGCCAACCCACTAGCCTTTTATGATTTTCTAAAACTGACAAGTCGGCAGTCTTGATATCCATCTAATTCACGCATATCAACAAGCTTAAGCACAAGTGTACCCTTTTAGCATTTCATACAATATTACCCAACTCTAGCAAAGTAGTCAGCGCTTCCATCCTGCCTTTCCCAGTCTTCTTTGCCGCATCTATGTTGCCCTTGGCGATCATGTCGTACATCTCGCTTTTACTGACCGTCACGGTCAGATCTGCAGAGTCGCTGTTTTGGGAAGCCCCAAAAGCCTTACTCCGGTACGTCAATGTGCCATTCCGTAATGTCAAAGTCCACGTTATCTGTTCTTTCGGGATATTGATCACGACCGTCTTAATAGGTAATTCGCAAGCCTTTGGGCCATCAATCTGCAGCGAGAGAGCATCGAGCCAATCTTCAACAGTGGATGCCGGATTGATGGCGATCACACTTTGCGGTGCTCCCTGGTTTTCGCTGCCAAGCTCCTGTGCGGCAGTGAGATAGAAATTCCGCCAGACAGCATTTTCAGCACCGAAGCCGAGCCGCTGGTATACCGATGCTAGTTCCTGTTTCCCTCGTCCGTTGCTTAGTTCCGTCGCCACAACGTGGTCAAGCAGTGTTGCAGCGAACCGAAGATCCCCTCTGTCGGCAAACTCTTTTGCCTTTACAATGACAGCCTCAATGCCCCCCATGCAATCAACATAACGCTTTCCCTCCTCCTTTGGTGGATGCTTCCAAATATTGGCTGGATTACCATCAAACCAGGTCATATAACGCTGATAGATGCCCTTCACATTCTGCGATAAGCAACCGTAGAATTCTCCGGCATACCATTCTTGTTTCAAAGCGGGCGGGAGCTGGAGCTCTTCCGCTATCTCAATTCCAGTCATGCCTTTGTTCATAAGCCTAACTGTCTGATCATGCATATAGCCATATAGGTCTCTTTGGTCTGAAATGAACTTGACGATATTGTCATGGCCCCACGTTGGCCAGTGATGACCTGAAATTACCACGTCGGAATCAGATCCGTACAAATGGAGCGTCTCGTCCAAGTGCTTGGACCACTTCTTTGCGTCTCGGACTTGGGCTCCACGTAAGGTGATCACATTGTGCATTGTATGAGTTGCACACTCGGCGATATATAGAGCACGCTGATCAGGGAAAAAGACGTTGATCTCGCATGGTGCTTCAGTCTCAGGAACCATCTGAAACACCATTTTGATGCCGTCGATGACTCGTTCGTCGCCGGTCTCGTTAATAGTGTCAGTTGGTGGTACAATGATTGTGGTACCGCTAGAAGCAGCCATACCTAAGCCGCAACCACTACAAGTAATTAGTAACTTTGCTGACCCATTGACAATAATTGAGCAGGGGAGATATACACATGAGCTTCTGGCCCAATAGGTAAAGATCCCCCAAACATGAATACAGCACGTCTTCGCATCGCGGGACCGGCAACGATATTCTCTTTAAGCACTGCGTCCATAAAGCCAGCTGGAGCAAGAATAGGGACTTCACGTCCATTTCCAGCAGCTATGTCAAGAACACCTTGCGCGCCGCCAAAATGATCATAATGCGAGTGTGAATAGATGACAGCTTGCACAGCTCGGTGGCCGCGGTGGGCGCGGTAGAAACCCAGTGCTGCAGCCGCGCATTCAGTTGATGCAAGAACGTCGAGTACAATGACGCCGGTCTTGCCTTCGACAAGAGTCATGTTTGAGATGTCGAAGCCGCGCACTTGATACACGCCTTTGGTAACCTCGAACAGGCCCTGCTTTCGGGTCAGCTGGCCTTGTCGCCATAGCTTTGGATTTACGGTTGAGGGGCAAGTTCCTTGGAGGAAATTGTAGTCCTCGTTGTTCCACACATTCTGTCCAGCTTCATTTTTTACCGGACCGGTCGGGGGAGAGGCGACGAAGCCTCTTTCGGCGTTTACGAAGTCGGCTTTGTCTTGGAATGAAGCTTGGATGACTGAGGCGGGCATTGTCTGAACACTAGGATGCAATATGTTCATTAGAAATGTTGTGGAAAAACTGCTGACTGAATTGAAGTGAAGCGTTATAGGTGCGTGAATTACTGCTTACGGTACTAATATAGTGTGCGGAATTTATACCGAAGCCGGTATTCAGATACAGGGGAACTCGTCCACCCAACCCGCCTCAAAGGCTCATTCGGCATGAACTGAAAGCCTGCAAATGATCAAAAATAAGAAGAATCTTTCGAGCCAAGCATCCAAGGTTTGGAGTCGTGATTGTCATGGCGAACGCTTCTAGGCGCCCAATTCGGACTTTTACGTATCGAGAGTATTGTACAGTCCAGTCAGCCTGCAGCACCTAGCAACGAGGCAAAAGTGGGAGCACAACGAACTCTTCAAACGCCGGCTTCGAGTAACAAAACGATTAACAGTTTGAAAAGAGGAGAGGCATATATACGTTCTTGCCTTCTTCAACAAACAAAATGGGAGCGAAAGAACATTTCCGCCCCAGCGACGCTAATGACGAGCACCCCTTTTCACATGAACGAAGCTTCCGGCGACAGTCGCCATGGAGACGATTCTTTTTCGGCGCGTTATTGACAGCTGCGGTTGTATTCCAAGCTTACAGATATCTCAATTCCTCTGATTCGCACTCAAACGGCTCGAAATATCAACCTCAGTGTCCCACACAGGAAGTCATCGGTCCGAAATCTCACCCAGAGATTACAGAGGAAAATGTGGAGAAGCTTTTCAGGTCCGAGGCGTTTAAAAAGCTCAGTGCAGAGCGATTGGGTGGAGCTGTTCAGATTCCAACTGAGGACTTTGATGATATGGGACCGATTAGTAAGGACAAGCGGTGGGATGTTTTCTATGACCTGGCGAATTACTTCAAAGTCACATTTCCGTTATTGTAAGTTTATAACGAGTTCAGGGAAGATTAGGGAGCTAATACGTACAGGCACAAGAAACTTGAGCTAGAGGTCGTGAACTCTCACGCCTTAGTCTACACTTGGAGAGGAAGTGATAGCAGCCTCGAGCCAATAATGCTTACCGGTCATCAAGATGTTAGTTTCTTCAAAACACAAGAGCCAAAAAGATACTAAACGGATAGGTCGTACCAATTGCCCAAGACACGTTAAATCAGTGGAAATATCCACCATTTTCGGGACATTTTGACGGGACCTACATCAACGGGAGAGGTAGTCACGACTGCAAAAACAACGTCCTTGCCATACTAGCCAGCGTAACCGCTCTCCTAGAAGCAGACTTCTCGCCCCGCAGAACCGTAGTCCTCGGATTCGGCTTCGACGAGGAAGCTCCCAGCAACAGATTCGGCGCCTATCAGATCGGAAAACACCTCGAGAAAGTGTGGGGCCAAGATTCGTTCGCCATCCTGGTGGACGAGGGCGTTGTGGGGATCCAGAAAATTCAAGGTCGCACTTTTGGCGTTCCGCAGGCAAGTGAGAAGGGCTGCATGGACGCCATAATCCGAGTCCACGTTCCCGGGGGACATAGTAGTATGGCTCCTCCGCACACTTCTATCGGCATTGTCGCGGAAGCGGTTACTGTTCTGGAAGCTGAGAGGAGTAGGAACTTTCCGTCTAGACTGACTTCCAACAATCCATTTTACTACCAGCTTCACTGCGCAGCTGAAGATCCACACACTGATATCTCTGAGGAACTGCGGAGAGCAGTCAAAGATAACAAGAATGATAAAGTGGTTGACCTATCGTCCCACGATTTCGGGTCTGATATTCTTTTGAGAACGAGCCAAGCGGTGACTATCTTCCATGCGGGTAGCAAATCAAACGCCTTGCCTGCGTTTGCGGAAGCACTGGTCAACTACCGAATTTCAAACGAGGAATCCCTCGCGGATGTACAAACAGCTCTCATCAACACCATCAAACCCCTCGCCAAAAAGCACGGTCTAAAGTTCACCTCTCGGGATGCAACGGATAACAGCACCTCCGAATTGCCTGAATATACTCTCTCCCTAACATGGTCGAGAGGCCTAGAGCTATCGCCGGTTTTGGATCATAGGACTGATAGCTGGAAATACTTCTCTGGCGTTATCAAACACGTGTTTGATGAGCTGGGGATAGGGAATGATGTTCTTGTTGCTCCGAGTATTGCGCAGGGGAACACTGACACACAGTATTATTGGGATTTGTCTTCTCAGATATATCGATTTGGCCCGCTGCGTGCGTGGCATGATGAGGGGTGGGGTGGGATACACGATGTTAATGAGAGGGTGAGTATTCTCCTCGAGATAGAAAGATTCTGGGCTGACATACGTAGATATCTTTAGATGCCCACTTGGAGGCTATTTTGTTCTACCATGAGTTTATTCGCGTTTTTGATGAGGCAGATTTGAAACTCTAGGGCAGGACTGTGAAAAGGATATCGTCAGAAACACGAGCAGGCCAGAATCAGAAATAAATTGAGCGAACGATTTCTTTTTACTGTCGCAGTAAATATTCAGAGTCTTTCAATGAACGATACTCAAACAGGATGTCTCTTGGCCGTGAGGCTGAGAGGAAGAAGGTGCTCTGCAAGGGATGGTGCCGGTCTCACTTCATCGTATCTGCAAAAGCAAACATTGCTTTGCCCAGATTTCTTTTTTCAAAAACAAATAAGCTTGATTACACGCACCCAAATATTTAGAGTCTCGTCAATTTTCTTTCCGGACTCTTTCCCCTCGAGCGCTCGACCTCCTCCGCGATATCAGGACATCTCGCAGAATGGACACGCTGACTTTGGTTCCGCAATTGTGGGACGAGTTTTTGGAATTTGGCTTCCTCGGAGCTCATGGCAGTTACATCCCATGGAGAGACAGGACTCGTGATGCTCGAACGCGAAAGGTTATTGGTATTTACTACTCTCAGAGCTTCTAGCTAACAACCATCAAGGTCACTGACCCCTCCGCGAATTATCTCTCAAAACTTCAATCGCCCTCAACACAGCAATCATGCTCACCTGCCTCACATTTCCACATGTCTCTTTCCCAATCGCGCAATCCCACCTAACTATATTCGCCGCCTACTACCTCTCGCGATACGATGGATTGATTTACGGCATCGCAAAGTCGAAGTGGGTTGTCCTGGGCACGGGTATAGTTGTGGTTATAGCCGAAGATTACCGCCCGGTAGACCGTGGAATTGTGTTGCAGAGTTGTATGTTTATATTGTGGGTTTCCGGATGGGGAAGTTGGCAAGCTGTCAAACGGGAAAAAGCGAAAGCCCGGAGTGATATTGGAGAGCAGTTGGACGAAGACGAGGCGAGCCACAATCTGTTACTACCTGTGCTAGCTGCTTTGGGCAAAGATCTTTACGATCTCTGGTGATTAGACGGTGTAAGATGAGCAGATATTCGTAGCATATTATCATACAATATGAATCTGGCAACTTTTGTATCAATACCCAAGTGAAAAAGAGCAAAAGGAATAGTATTTCGAGAGACCCTGTACTCAAAGCCTAAAATAGGCACAAGCCCCTGAAAGTTTAGCGACAAGACGCCTACATTCACTGACTGTTTGCCGAGCTTGTACAACATCAACAGAACCCCTGCAATAACAAATAGATGTACCCCGTACAGACAAACAGAGCCTCCCCCAAATTGGAACTCCCAAGTCTTCTCCATCAGACAACCCCTTCCAAGTCGTCAAGGGAGATACGTTTCAGATGGACCAGAGCCAACACATGGAGCAACACAGAGACCAAATGTATGTGACATTAGTCCTCTCACTGGGATTTTAAAAGCTAATTAAGTCTTGTCATCCCAATGCTTTCTCAACTGCCACCCTCATTCTTCGCCGCTCTCTGGGGCTGGCGACCGCCATTGCGCTGATACATCTCCTACTGCCACCGGAAATATATTTGATTTCCCACATAGGAGCCTCTTTGATGTTCCCGACTCTCATCGTAGCTTACAGATTCGCGGGTTGGGACGGACATATAGACTGGAACCACAGAATCCCTCTCCTGACATGGATTATGCCAGGCATGGTTATAGCCGTAGCCTATGCTGCAACAATGGAGGACAAAAAGATACGTGGAATTATATTATTTACTTGCGTGGCGGTGCTGTGGGGTGGCGGGTTGATAACCATGCGAGCTTCACAATGGGGATGATGATTCTGGTGATATTGCCGTTTGGCAGTGTTGGCCCGAAGTTGGGAATACTTTGAAGTTTCTACCTACGCTATGAAACCGAAGCATGGAGAAGCATGAAAAAGATATGGTTAAATAGGATATTAGATGAGCGCGTAGGCATTATGTCCTGTACTGCCACCAGGCGTACGTTCTGAGCGGCTTACTAA
>QGMK01000925.1:0-15256 GCA_007825345.1 Lachnellula suecica
TATGTGAAGAGGGAAAGAGAGAGAAAGAAAAGAAAAAGTTCTAAGTAAAAGTCTAGCACCTTTAAACTTGAAGCTCCAACTAGTGCTCTGATAGGGTAAGACTGGGGCTGTGGGGAGCGTGCACAGTTTCTTGCCCTTGTCAAGCCTACTTTCCCCTTTTCAAGTTTACTTTAGAGCTTCCTGATTGGCCTTTCCAGTGGAAAGTCCTCCGGAAGGGAATTTACTTCCCTCTATGCTTTCGTAGAATAAGATATTTTCGTCACTGACTGGGCAAGCTTAACAGTTGCCGGTATTTCCGCGTTGCCAATAGACGGTTTGCAGGTCGTGCTCATGCGAACAAGCATGTTATCTTTTAGATAGGAAATTGAGCCCAACAATGGCCTTGTTGGTTCTTGCAACTAATGATTTTGAGATGCTGGGGTGGTGGGGTTGGATGCTACCCAGCAATTAGCTATCAAAAACTCACTGGTGGTTTCAAAGCTCACCCGAGAGCAGTATACTCTGATCATTATTGAGTTCTGGCCGCAAAATTTCACCCCTAATTGGTTCTCAGATAGAAGAGGTTAGATTAGCTGCTATTTTCGTGAGCATGCGGTCCGCCGTGTCGAGTTAGCAAGTTGCAAGCGATAACATTTAAATATCAGTTTGATAGGTTAGATCCTCAGTGGAAATGCTGCCCACTGCTCGTAAAACTGAAGATGTAGGCTTACATCATCTTAACAAGAGAAAGCTCATGTCAAGCGTCGTGGATACTTCGCAGCTAAGAGGAAATTTCAACACGCTAGAGTTTTGACAATGTATTGCTTGATCCCAGTGGCCATAATTCTGAACCCAAAAAAGAGATTGAAAGCGAGGGTGAAGAACTATCAAAATACAGTCGCTGCGAAATTCTTGACGAAGTTCTGGGGGGGGGGGAAGAGAAAACAGCCAAAATGAGAGACAACCTCAATGTGCAAATCCAAGTTGAGCTCTAATCTGCATTTTCTGTCAACCTGCCCAGCGTGATTGTCTGGGCGGTGATATATCCCCGTGTAACCAACGAAGTAGAAGTGCTTGGGGGAAATCGCATCTTCACTCACGAAATAGATGAAGACAAGAGCATAGCTCGGGTAATGCTTACCTGGCACCTGCAATCCCAAGAACGGATAGCATTTCCTTTCCCGATTCTGATACGAGTAGCCTCGGCCCTCGGACGAATCTATCAACATCACCTCCCACGATTAAACTCAGCTCCGCTCCCGCAAGCATCATCGTGCACTTGAACCCTGTATTTTGGGTCTTCGCAAGCTTTTGAAATGATTGAAGTCTTGGTGATAATGATAGTCTCGAGCAACGTGCCCAATGTGTGCAACGGATTTCCCAAGAACAGCTGTAAAAAGGGCCGTAAAAAGACCCATTGGTTGCGACAGTTCAAGACATTTCGCACGCAGTGACGCAACCCAATCTCCGGTTCCAGTCATTTCGACCTTTCAGAACGGGACGTCCATGTCTTCGCGTGAGTCGTGACACTATGGCTGTAACTTGAGTATGGGTGAGCTGTACCAGTACAGACCGAGAGTCTGCACCTCGTGTATCGCCTTCCAGATGAACGATCAAAGGGGAGTCGGAGGCAAATCGCAACCCGGTGTCATCTTTTGGTGTAGAAAAATATCACTATAAGTATGCATATCTCAACAAAGCCTTCTGTAGCTTCTCAGATTCGAAATCCGCTTCATTCAAACGAGGAGGACAACAACGACGAGCGGGACAAGATACATCGCAGGCTCTAGATTCGGGCTCCTTCATCTTACAGGCATACATAAGTTGTATTCGGGTCATCCCATTCTATATCAAGGGGTTAACGTTGTGAGATGGCAAATATGGCCTGTGGACATGGTGTCGTGAAGCAAGGCCATGCAGAAAAGGGGCTGGATATACGCGTCGCAAACGCGCCTCCCATTGGTCAGCCTCGCGAGGCTGAGAGTAATACGGCTGTCGACAATTGCCGCAAATGATGGTACGATAGCTTCACGTAAACACCATCCACTCAACTATATACTTATACTTACCTGGCCGCGATCACTTCTTCCTGTACGACGCCCAGGCGCAGACTCGGTACCCCCCTAAGCCATAACGTCCCTCTTCGAAATTTCACTCATGCCCGGAGGCGAGGATAATGGAGCAGGTTCTGCTTCCGCGGCCGCGGGCCAGGCAAGCAACCACGAATCCGCCACCAAGGCCGCAGAGAAGACTATATCGTGTGTTTCGTGTCGAAAGAGAAAGCTCAAATGCGATCGCCTCAAACCAAAATGTGCCACTTGTGTCCGACTGCGACACGAATGCGAGTATCCAGAGCGCCGTAGGAATCTTGGGTCTAGAAGGCGCAACATGAAGGAACTGGAGGAAAGACTTGGTACGAGCATATGCTTGCCTACAAGACGTACTTAGAACTAATATCTGGAAGCCCAGGTCGAAACAAAACTCGTTGCCGAACAGAACATGGCCGGCAAGACACAGTATTCGTCTGGTGAGAATATGGATGCCGATTGGAATTTTTTGGCAGATAATATGGATATTCCTCTGGATGATGCCGAATTGCTCAACGAACCCTTGGTCATGCAAACTTCTGGATTTGGATTTGAAGGCCTTATGCCATCGCTACCAATGGGGGATCCTTTCTCCCACGAACTTATAGGCCTGGGGTTACAAGAACCATTACCTCCACAAGATGTTATTGATGATTTGTACGTCCCCGTAGACTTCCTCACCTGGAACATAGAATATAAAAATCGCAGCCGATTCAGGAACAGTTTCTGTCTTATTCCTGGCTGGAATGGGGTTTGGGTTCGCATATATTACCGCTCGTCATACTGACTTCTGCAGATATACTATATATTTTGAGAAATTCCATAGCTTTATCCCAATGATGCATAAACTGCGATTTTTTGCATCATTGGATCGCGCTCCTCATATGCGGCCACCAACTTGTCTGCTGTATGCAATGTGGTTGACAGCAGCATCCTTGTCAGAAAAGTATGCCTCATATGAGGACCTATTTTATGAACGCACTAGGAGATATTTACAAGCAGCGGAAATGCATGGACACGGGGAGCAGTTCGTCAGTATTTATCACGCACAAACGTGGGGCTTGACTGCATGGTATGAAGCCAAAAAAACGTTCTTCTCTCGCTCCTGGATGAGCACGGGGCGGATGGCCCGTTTAGTTCAAATGCTAGGACTGCATCGCCTCGATGGCGAAGGCCAAGATGTGAAAATGATACTCCCACCTCCTAGAGACTGGATAGAACGCGAAGAGCGGCGGAGGACGTTCTGGGCCGCCTTCTATGGGGATCGCTGGGCCAGCTCAGGGACTGGTTGGCCCATGAGTATTAACGAAAAAGAGGTTTGTCATGAATTTCCCACAGCTGCTCATTCCCTGACGACTTCAGATCATGACGAATCTTCCCGCTCCAGAAGAATCATTTGAGCGAGGTATTGAACATCCCACCGTCTCATTGGACCAAGCGCTGGCTGGTGAGGGCGCGAGCAAATGGTCTCCATACGCTGGAGTAATATTATCAGCTGCTCTATTTGGGCACAACTTTCAGCACTTGCATGGAAAAGACTCTGACGAACGCCCCGACGATATATCGAATGGCCAATTCTGGAAAAGACATCGGAAGATGGACAACGTTCTCTCCAATACTTTCTTGTTTCTCCCGGATCATTTGAGGCTACCTTACGGGCTCCGAGAAATGAATGTCGTTTTCATTCACATGAACATCCATTCCTCTACTATATGTCTTCACCAGGCGGCCGTTCGTACTGCAAAGCGGTATCATACTGGATCCAATATTATTCGACAAAGTAGCACTCGAAGCCTTATGGCAGCAGAGGAAATTTCAAATATTATGCGCCTTGTCAGTCATACTGATGCTTCACTTGTAAGTTCTATCTTCGTCGATGTATTGGCTGAGCTTATTAGTTTGCTAGATGAACTCATGGATTGGATTCTGTTTGTAGTAAGTCATCATGGAGTGCGGTCCTTTTGTTTCGGTTTGCTTGACGATCAATCATTGCTTCTAGACTTCAATTTCCAGACCATATACGTGCATATTTCTCTAGTCATTCTAGCCTGCAGTGCTTTATTTTCGCTTTGAACCATCGCACACAAGACTAATATATCAATCTTTGTAGTGTTGCTGCTGGCGTGTTCCTCTCAAATACCAAATCTGAAGATGCTCACCCGCAGAGCATAGCGAATCTCGAATTTCTCCTGGCTGCAATGAGGGCGCTTTCGAAAAGACACCCAATTACTACACATTTTGTTGCGCAATTAGAGCTTGACATCCAGGCAAGCACAGGTCAAAAACCTGCGCTTTCCAGCATTCTTGACAGCAGTGATATTCTCGAGACTGGTTTCCCCAAAAAGGTAAGAACTTGAGATCTATTAATTGAAGTGTCTTCAGGGCCAAGAAATTGTTGAAGGCGTTTGAAAGGAAGAAGAAGGAAATGACTGACATAATATAGACTTTCATCACTAGCGCAACCCCCAACGTCCCGATGAATGGGCTGATCGTCGAACGAGAAGGCCAGCCGACAACGATGGCGGAGTTGTTCCTGACCAGGCCAGAGAAGAAGAAGAATCAGCCTCCATGGTATGGAGCAATGCCCTCGGAACAGAACAGTCAAAGTCCTCCCGACGTCAACTCAATTCCCACCACCGCATCCGGCAATACACCCTCCAGCGAGTCGTCAAGTTCAAATACAAGACAATTCCCCTATCGCCAGTCTGATTCTAGCACTCATAAAGCAACGGCTCCGTCCCTTTGGCCACCAGAAGGAACCGGCTTCTTCTCAACTCCTGATTGGGGAATTACACAGGCGGAACTTGACAGCCTTGGAAATCAACAGATAATAACGGATGCGAATCCCTACCTGGATGACACACTTTGGAACCAAGACTCTGGTCATCTTTGAAGATGTCTCTTTTTCAAGGTCTCTTGGCGTCGCAATAGTGTTATTTTTTTGAGATGCAATTGGAGAGGCCACTGTTTTGTTCGGTATACCCAGCTCATTCTACTTCTCGTTATGGCGCGAAATACTTCATTTTTAACAGCTAGATCGATCTTTTGCTGTACCGCATCTATCTATGTTTTCTTTTTTCTTAAATTTGTACCTATGAGAGGCGCTTTTGATAGATGTTTGTGAACAAAGGAGTGAAGGTAAATTTTGTTTGGTGTTGACAGGTCAAGGGGCTGCATTCAGGTTTATTTGGGTATGATGATGTAGACTTACGGATGGATGGGAAAATTTTGTGGTTTTCCTAGACAGGGACGAGATGAATGATTTATGTCTGTACAGTACAAAACGGAAAGGGTCTGCGGCAAACTTAGTCTGTGACCGCATCCGTGTGACGATATCAATCAAGCATCAACCACCTCGCCGTCAGCGAGAAAGGCCAGAGCAATCTTCGCAAACCTGGCGGGATTTTCCCAGTAAAGCCAATGTCCACCCCAATCCACCACTACACCTTGTGCTTTCTTCTCCTGCTCCTCGCAGCCCTCATTTACGAGACCAACAACCGCCATCGGTCCGGCAGCAGGGAAACAGCCACTGCGACTGCTCGCCATCACCAGGACCTTCGTGCTACTCCCACTGCCCTTCCCAAACGAAGCGCGAATACTATCTCGCCAATCGAGAGCAGTGTGATCAGCCATCAACTTCCCGTACCACCACGCATCTCCTTTCACAGCCTCGCCAAGGAAAAAGGCCTCATCCGAGGCTGCTTCCTCAGCTGAGACAGTGTCGGAACTTTGCGGGTGCGACCGGTAGGAGAAACAGGCGGCTATAGTGCCTTTGTGCGCCGTTACGGGTGACAAGGCCAGTGTTGCTTGCAGGGCGGATACGGCAGGTGCCGAGTTCATGCCCCGGTTACAGAAACGAGAGTCCCAGCCGCTAAGATCGCTGTTCTGGAGAGGCGATTGGTCGATGAGGATTATGTGGGAGAACGGTTGGGTGGTAAACAGTGAGGCGTAGGCCCTGTGATTGCTTGTGTTAGTGCAGATAACATTATTGAACACTTGTTTTGTGAAGCTGAACTGTGAGGTAGGTCGAGGTCTTGTAGGTTGGGAAATTCGAGGCAATCATTGTCCATGGAATAATAGTAGGGGCAATGAAAGTGAAGATGGCAGGAGATGAGAGAGCAAAACAAGCACAATCAGAAGCAAATTGGAGTAGAAATGACTCACCATAGAATTGCACACCCTAGACTTCCTCCAATCGCCTTCCATTGTTTCGTTTCTACTTCTCCATCATCATGAGCATCTTTTGCCGTGGGGGCCACTATCGATTTCACCAGCCGGTGCAGATCCATGGCTAGCCTCATAACATGATAGCCGTGCCCGGGCTTATCACTCTCGCCATGACCCCGTAGATCAGGGGCTATGACTCTGTATTTCTTTGCTAATCCAGGAATATTGCGCTTCCAGACTGCCGAAGACCCTGTGAAGCCATGAAGCTATTGTGCGGGTTAGAATCCAAGTAATGTAAGACGGGATTATACGCAGGAGCTGTGATGAACAGGCGTGCAATGACACTTCTTCAAGAAATCTAAAATGGGTGTTTCGACTTGAGACAAAGACAGGAGAGTGATTAAAGCGCAGAAACTGTTGAAAACTACTGCATTCCGAAATGGAAAATGCAAGGAACAACTGAACGAAGTTTGAAGGATTGGCTTGAAAAGTGGAATTGTGCAAGGAGAGATGCCAAATGTTGAATCAAATCAGCGGCAGTGTAACGACAAAGCTTGAGAGACAAAGATTGAAGTGCCACGAATCTGAGATCGACCATATTTATTCCCCTGCTCGGAAATTGCTCCATTTGTGGAATACAAGCCCATCTTATTGTAGTAACACGCCCACGACCCAACTAGATCTTCCATGAAATACAGATAGAGTTCAAACAAGGAAAGGAGTTGGAGAGGTTACGCGGAGAGATTTGAGGTCAACGTACTAGGATCAACAATGGCTTCAGCGCCTCCTGGTCTCCATTGACACCTGTGTCTATGTACTTGATTGTGATATTGTCATCGGTCCGAAGACTTTGAAGTGTAGACATGTTGACGCCTTAAATCCGGCAAAGGGATAGTAGGTTGAGGGTTGCGATGGTTAGGTTGAAGTTTGTCTGGGCCTCGAAACGTTTCCGGCAAATTCTCGGGGGTCATTTTGTAGTAAAGTGGAGGGATGTCTGCAACATCGATTTCGTGGGGTTTTATTTTATCAGAATACATACTCACATACCTATTTAGATATTGTTTAACTAGGATATTTCTTGAAATTCCCAAGCAGCTTCAGAGATGGAGGAGGTGTGATATCACGTGAGTAAGCGGGGTACTGAGTACTTCGGAGGGCAAGTGCAACCTTAATCTTACATCTGCTCAACTCCAACGCACCATGTCCCACCGTAACTGGCTCTAGGGATTTTAAAAAAACGCATTTCATTTGCAATCTTATGTTGTATCAAGCTATATCCAGTACTGGAAGACAGTACATAGCTACCGTCGTCGACCTCACCACAGTTCCATCCCGGATCGTGCTTGAAGCCCACCTCCCTCATATCCCATCACTGCCATCAGGCAAATCCCTCATCCGCGACCTTCTTCGAAATGCGGCAAGTCAATGTCAGAAGACCATCCTTTTGCGACTAGGAAGGTTTATGGTTCCTACCCAATCCTAAGACCTCAGCACCCAAATCAATCCTGAGCTAGGCAATCAACAGCTTCGTTAGTCATGGACTGAAGTCTAGACTTCAGAGAAGCGCCAAGAGCAGGAAGCAAGTTTCCTGAATCCTGTTGTGGCCCTTGACAGCATCGTCTGTTGAACTGCATTACCAGACTTGCAAATTTGGGGAGTTCCTCTACTACCTTTACGCTCTGCCTGTGTGTACAGTGGCGGAAGAGAGTCCCGTAGGTATCGAGTATCGCCGTACAAACAGTTGCGGCTAGAAGCCCAACGTCTGTTTTCTGGGAGCAAGGACATAGAAGAATGGTCGAAATGCACTTTATGGCCGATGATACTGTTTGCATGGGAATATCGATGCTTTCAGCCTCCATTTGGCTGACTGGGGTCTCGTTTATTGCCCGTTTCAACCCCGCCTTATTGAGATCATGGAGCGTGTTCATGGCCAATGTGGCACAGTCCTCTTCGCAAGTGCTGGAAAGAGCGGAGGCTTCTCCGAAGGTGGGAATCACTGGTGATCTTTCGACCGTGCTTGAAGCTGCGCTCGAAGAAATTCTTCTGTTCTGATCTGGGGCGTTTGAGAGAAGGACACCAGTATGTTCGATCGGATTTGGTTGACAAAGAAATTTATATGCTTGATCTGCATTGCTATGCCCGTTGAAACCGAATGTACCTTCCATCGTGTTCTGATGTTCCATGCCAGATAGTTCCCTGAGATTGTATCCGTCTCGCATTGGCATACGTTGTAATGGGGCCGAGTCCCGGCGGTCATAGATGCCATCATGACTGATGAAGTCCATGTTGAATGCGTGATGTTTATTTGTTGGACCTTCGTTGGTAGCGCTCCGACTAAAAGTTTGAGGATCGGTGTTGAAATTTTCAGGTTCAGACTCAATGCCATCTTGTCTGGTTCGGAATATGGGCAGTCTCTTGGTGGAGACATCTCTGGCCAATTTCGACATGTTTTGAGATGATGCACTTCGGGGAGGGTGAGGCCGTCCCATGCGTCTTGTTGGACTGTAAGAGCAGACAGTGCCCAGTTTTTCGCAACGACTGCATTTCGGCTTGGCCTTGTTGCATTTGATCTTGGACGCTGAGCACATATCACAAGCTTCTTTGAGCTTCTGGGATCGAGCAACTTCTTTGTTATCGCGGTTCATGTTGAACAAGAACAGATGCGGAAGCATACAGCACTGAGACGGTTCAACGGAAACGTTGCGATAGGAGATAGCGAGGGGTTTGAGACAGATATAAACTCCTACGTTTCATCCGCTACTGCGCGTTTTCCGGAGGACAGCAGGTGTCAGAAAATATTATTCCGACGAAGTGTGCAAACGATTGCAGGGCTTTTAAGGTTCTCGGGTTTTGGCTGCAGTGTTCAGGGCAAAATATACACTGCTGTAACAAAGATGACTTCTCCAAAGGCAGGTTCTATCGAGGAACCGCCGCGGTTGGCATCTTGTAGGCTTGCTGTTGCAGGTGAGACAAAGCTTGAACGCCTCCATATGTAGTCCATGCTTGGCTCAATCGGCAACTCTTACCGTTGTACTTCGTCACTCAGTAGATCCCTCGGATATTATGGACTTGGATCAGCAGCAGCTATGAGTTGATATATTCAGGAACTAATACTTGCGGCTTTCATCGGTCACTGTAGAGTTGTGCCACATAAAGCTGACAGTTTGATCTTGTTCGTTGGATTTTCCGGAGTTCCGGGATAGCTGAAGAGATGGTGAATTCAAATACTCTTGGCTTCCCCAAAGTTCCTTTTGGAGACACTTGGCACTTGAATAACAGTACCTGGGGGGTTAGTAAATCAGGGCGAACGGAAATATGATGAATGGGTACCCTCATCCTGCATCGATTTCGTAGGACAATAGTCGAATATATGTACGGAAGAATAAACCCCTTTTCTTGATTTCAAATTAACGAACATCATATTCCTTTCTATTCTAAGCAGTCTTTGTCCTAACATCAGTTAACATGAATAGTGCAAAGAGAGCGCCTTCTGCTTCGCCGCCTGTCTGACGACCTTCCAAGACTCGAGATATACGTGTTACCTCCATCGCCTATCACTCAAAGCGCAGCGAATTCGAGCAACATTCTAACCAAATGGCAAAACCTCACGCAAGCTACTTCGGAGAGGAAGTTCTAGAGTCTGGCAGTACTGACGAGGCTTCGATTCGCTCATTCCCTTCTCACCTTTCGTCTGGGGTCAATAATACATTCCATCGCAATATCAGTTTCCCACTTCGGACTCACGCCGCTTTTCAACAAATGGGCAATTCCACGATGGACCAAAACCAGCCATCTCTGATTACAGATAGCCCTACTACCAGAGGTGGCCTTGGTCAACAAAGCGATTTGAATCGCCAGATGCCTGACTGCGCTCAATATAGCACGGACATTGAGGGGTCAAATTACAAGGGCGAAGGAGACTACCATGTAGATCCTACTAGTCAAGGTCTCCACACATTCGATCAAGAGTATCGCGGAATTACTGAGCTCGAGAATCACCTCAATGGTAGAGTCCATTTCGACTTGGATTTGTGGCCACCAATATACGTTGAGCCTCCTGTACCCAGCAATTTCTTCGGTATATCTCATCAACAGCATTCCTCAACCTCACCTTCCAGGTGTCCCAATGACTTCACGCCCTCGGGGGGCGACCAGTTCCTACCTTCTCCTGCTCTGATTTCTAACTACCCTCTGAGCATCCGAGATCAACCAAAGCCACCAGTTGTTGACTACAGTCCCGAAAACGTCAGCACCTGCATGAGCTCCGCCCTTGAGATTCTCCAGGCCCTACACATCCCGCCCGAGACATGCATGTGGGCAGGCGACCGAATCTCGCTACCAAGTCTGCGCCAACCACGCATGATAGACTCTGTCCTCTCAGCCAACAAAGACATCGTTCGGTCCGTCTCCAATATGCTCAAATGCACATGTTCCTTGAGCTCCCAGATGCAGCTGGTCCTCACGATCATCTGCGGGAAGGTCATGGCTTGGTACCGGGCCATGATACGAAACGACCACCAGGCTCCGCCGCCCTTCGTTGCGCCATCACTGCTCGACAAGACCGCGAACGAAGATCAGACCGAGCGTGTTCTGCATCAACCCATCACCCTCGGTTGTTATTCGTTCGACGACTCGCTTGATGATAAGATCCGGACACAAGTCGTGTTCAGCGAACTCCAAACACTGGAAAGTCTGGTGGAAACCCTGTCCGGGCGCATTCAGGGGCAGCGATATGGTACGTCTGATACTTGTACCAGTAGGGGTGCTCTGGATATAGATTTGGGACCTTTGAATTCGGAGGATGTGAAGCGGACGGATACTATTCGCCATGGCTTGAGCATGTTTCTCCGCAGTCAGTTGCAGGCGGCAATGGGGGAGAGGACTACATCGATGAATGATGACCATGATCGTCCGCGAGACCAGAATGAAAGAGCCAAGCCGCCAAACTTTACTTAGGGCGGCGAACGACCATTTGGTTATGTTTAGAGGTGCTGTGACTGTGAGTTTGGGGCATAGACCTTTCTATTTTCACGGGTGTTAGGGGTGTTTGGACAGTATCTCCACTTAGGGCCGGATTTTGTTAGATTTCGAGCAATTATTCATATCTCCCTTCTGTAGTTTCTTGAAATGTATCAAATTCCAGTGTACTTGACAGAACTTTCTCGTGGTTAGGTAAGGAATAGACAAGATGGTTGGCATGATTTGACGGTGAAATAAATTGCGCTTAATTCACTCCCCCGCTTCAACTACCTCCAAATCACCAAGTCCTCGACCTCAAAGTCGGGCTCCCCGGTTTCAGCTTCCAATAGTCTCTCTCCAATTCCCGTAAACAGCTCAGTGGTCAGATATGCTGCAAGATCGACGCAAAACCCAAGGGCAGAGATGACGGCATTGACCCAGTGTAGCTCTCGCAACAAATCTGCCCGAACCTTGTGCCATGGCCGACAGTCAAGTCCTGCTCGGGGAGGAGAGACTTGACATCGAGTCCTCCGCAATGATGTCCACGTCCAAAAAGATACATTTCCAAGCCATTATCCGGGAATTACAATGTTTTACTTCAGGTGAAACATTCCCGAAGGCTGATTTCCGCACGGATGAGGTACTTTACAAGCTGCCTCACAACACCAGCTTCTCCAAGAACAGTCCGGCAAGCTCGTTCTCAACCCCAGTTTCCTCCTCAAGCTCCAGCAACAGCCTTCCCAATTCGTCCTCAAGTCCTCGCATTGCTTCCCGCGTATACTCTAGACTCTGTGTAGTCTTCATTATATCTAGGACTCGAAGCTTTGCTTCTCGCTGAAGGCCTCCTTCTGTTGAAGCCTGAGACCTCGTAGCGAACGTAATTTGCAGTTCTGAGGCTAGTTGCTTCTCATTGGTGGAGCGAAGCGTTTGGAAGCAGTGCACCAGAGGGAATGAAAACTTCCCTTCATCGAAATCTTCGCAGAAGCCTTTTGTTGAACTGTACTAGGACATTATGAGTATAAAGGCTTCTCTTGTCATTAATTGTAAATAGATAGGCGTACCTCATCTGAAATCAAATTCATGAAATCGTTGCGGATTTGGTAGTATCGTCCGGCTAGACTTATGAATTTATCGAGGCTGTGAGGCCTACCAATATTGTCAGAACGGTTCTTGCATAAATTCAGAAAATGATTTACTTAGTCTTCTGAGAGACGGCCTGCATCAGTTTGTGGGCTATGACGAAGAATGAGGTTGTTTCTGGGTTACAAGTCAGCTCCGATTCAGCTCTGACTCAGAAAAGTGACTGCCGGAGACGAACTGTAATGGACCATGACTAGATAATCATCCTTACTCGGACATTCAACCATATACGCCGCATGTAAGTCCAGACTTTGTCCGATTGTCAGATCCATTATCCCATCTGTCGCAAGTCAGCATGAGCAGCGATTATGGACTGAGAAAGGCCGAGCATCACTTACTAATGACAATAGACATGCATTCAGGATTTGAAAGCTTTGCAGCCTCCTTCAGAGCCGAATTCCATGCATAAGTCGCTGAATTGATTGTTTGCCCAACTCCCCAGATCTTATGAGCAGCAGGGCGGCCTCGTCGCGGTGACGAGTGATCTTGGATATCATCGAACCTGCCTTTCATCAGCATCAGCGTGTCAAGTAAAGAACCGTTCCTGACATCAAGCATGAATTCTGAATCCGCCATGCGACTTCCATGATTACTGCTTTATCCGCCTTTGGAACGTGGTACTGGAGGTGGGGGGGGTTAGCATTGTTGTGTTTTGGAGAGTTGTAAGAGTATAACAATGTCTCAGAAGACATGAGGAATCCACAAGACATCTAAAATGAGCAATAATATAAACAACCAGGAGCCGAATCATACTTACCCACATGTCAAGAGCCTCTGTGAACCTCCTAAGAGCGTTGGTAGACGGGAGGGAGCACATGTAGTTGTACGGCGCGAGTACTTTCTGGCCACTAGTTAGAACAATACATGAAAATGACAAAGAAAAGCTTGATACTTACCGCCGTCAGAGCTTCATTTGGCAGCGAGACATCCCGTAGGATAGAGTATTGCGTCGCAGGAGCAATGGGAGGATGAACGCCGCGAACGGACGGGCTGGTGAGGTTTCTGGCAATCGGCTTCGGCCAGGGACGTATATTCTGGAGGAAGCGTATCATGGCGCCTGGGTTTGGTTGCATGATGGCGGAGAGGGATTGGATATCCCAATGTTGTTTTGTGTACCTTTCGTTTACATGGGGAGGTGCCACCAGAAGAGAGGTGGAACATGCCGCCACCCATCGCTCCTTCCTTCGAGGCTTCGAAGCAGATTAGGAAAATCCAATAAGTTACTGCAAGCCCTAGATTTTGAGATTTGTCCCTGTCCAACCTCAACCCGAAATTTATCAATATTTTGTAAGATCACACAATTGCAATCGTACATGATGGAAATGATACCAATTCCCTGACCAGGTAAGTTGGACAGCGAATCGACCCCAAAGCGGTACCACAACAACCACGAGATGGAGCGTGGCACATCTGCCACTGGAGGAGGCTGCTTTCAGTTCTGTTCAAAGAGTTGGGGAACATCACAGAGAATGTCAAGTTTTCTACGCGGATGGAATACATCAAGAAATATTTTGGTGAGTGAGGGGATGAGGGCAACTAAGCGGAGAATAATGAGCGTATCCTTTTCAAATTACTTGTGATTGCCAAAATCTTCTAGTAGTGCCCCATCTATGATGGCTTGCATCTCTGTCTTGTCTAACGCAACCTGTGTCGCCTGACTTCGTCATCTTCTTGATAATACGTTCTAAGTTATGGTGTCGTAGATACCGCCGGACCTCGAGCCCCTGCTATCAAGCAAAGCCGGTATTGTGAATTCCGGTCTTTCGTGAAGATTCCAGTTGAGAATGGTGTTCAGGGTTTTCTTCGTCGATCAACTGCCTCGACAACTTGCTCTAGCCACCAGACATGTATTCTTGGATCGCCTGTCAACTCTGGATGGAAGCTCGTACCAAAGACATTCGCTTGTCGAACCGCAATGATATCCCCAGCCTCCGCATCCAACTTCTCCTTCGTTGCATCGTCCTTCACCGCTGCAGTACGGCCAGGTAGTCTTCCCATTATTTCCACATCAGCTAGCTTGATGTCTTTTGCTACAGCCTCGTCAATGGCGCGGGATGGAGCAATGACAGTTTCGTCCATGTTGGCTTCGTCCTGTTGGATTCCGGGGACGTGGGGTAGTAGCTTCTCTACAATTGGTGCTCTGATGAAGATGGCTCTGAATGGGTTTCGACTCGTATCGAAGTCCTCTCCATCAGCTTGATATAAGAATGGTAGTTCGAGATCTGCTTGAAAGCTCTCAACTTGTCGGCCAAAATGATTGCGATTGACTCGAACATCCAGCCCTCCAATAAGTTCCTGGCCTCCCTTCTTGGTCTGATTTGCCGCTTCGGCAAGCAGTATCAAACCTGCACAAGTTCCCCAAGTTGGCTTCCTCGTGACTCTATAAGATATAAGTAAGAGAACATATGCCATGATAATATATTATGACTCACTTAACGAAATCCCTCAAAGGCTCCAACATGTTGGATCTCTGAGCTACCAGAGAGATGGCAGTGCTCTCTCCTCCTGGAATGATCAGAGCATCACATGATGTGAGTTCCTGCTCGGTCCGGACTTCCTTGAACGTCCACTTCCTCTTGACGATGTCTTTGGAGGCGAGGATCTGGCCGGCTTCCCTCAGTAACTGGATGTGCTCCTTGAACGCGCCTTGCAACGCCAAAACGCCAACTGTGATGTCCATATTAGTCTACGAGCCACTTGAGCTTGTATCTGGAGTTGTAAATAAAATGAATCTTAATTTAGCCGTGATTCCCACGTGCACCTCTTGAGTCCCTAGAATTGACAGAAATTTCAGTCGGGTGACTACTGCTGTAAGTCCCGAATGGACGATGCCTGCCGAAGAAGCTTAAGGGCCACCAGGGCCCCTCTAAAGCCGCCCTAGCGTTCGGCAACACCCCAACCCACCCGCCAAATGGGCAGCTTTC
>QGMK01000926.1:0-15236 GCA_007825345.1 Lachnellula suecica
GTTGATTAATTAATTTGTGCACCCCTAAGTCGCAGAGGGTAAATTATTCAGGGTTCGCGATCCTGCTGCCTGAAAAGGAACACGACGTGACGACGCACTCAAGTACAGCACCCCTTGGCGTTCAACGCAGCGTTGAATTTCGAGAAGTTGATTTCATTTGAGTAGTAGCCAAGTGGTTTAGATGCGACTGTTGATTTTGGTTACGCAGTATTCTCACGGAAGAGTGTGTGGCCCAAAGTTCAAGTGACTTGGGCTCAGGAGCAGCAAATTTTTGAGACTGCGCAGGGAATAAGTTCTATTAAAATGAAGCAAACATTGACATTAGCATATCTCATCCAACACATTTTCACTTGTAGTCTCTGTTTCCGAAAACGCCGATAAACTCCCAAGCAATCTTGACCCTTAACATGGTTTCCACCTCGTCTTCCATCTCACTTCCCTGCCAACTTCTCGCCCCCCCAAGGATGGTCTTCACTTCGTCCATATAATCTTTAAGCCTCAAAGAATATACTCCTCATACTCGTCTCCAAGTTTGATATGAGCTCCGCTCCTGAGCTTATCCTCAATCCCCTGCATTCGAGTTTGAATAACGTACTCAATTTCCGTTGCCAAAGTATTGATCTCATACCTGAACGGCTCGGATATGTCGTTCCGATCGTTGACAGTTTCAAGTACTCTCATTGCGGGCCGAAGGCGGATGAGAGTGGCCATTATTGTCTCCGCCGCCTCTCGTAGGTGATATTCATTGTCATCAACGTGTCGCTGAGGTCTTTCAAGAGTCTGGGAAGCAATGTATTGTCGGGTTTCGTATCGACGAGGTCGTTCGAGGGGTCGGGGCTGAACAAAGTGGTGGGGATCACGTCGCTGGGGACGTTCAAGAGGCTGGGAAGGAATGGGCTGGCGGGCTTCGTATCGCTGAGAGCGCTCGAGAGGCTGGACAGGGATGGTTTGGCGGGGCTGATGCAATGCCACGGGCTTTCTACGATTGACAACGACCTCGTCCTCTTCGTATTCGACTTCCTGCACAGATGGTGCAGGACGTGCTTCTCTTCTCGCAGCTAGGCGGGGAGGTAAGACTGTCGCTGATCGTGAACGAGTGAAATGAATCTCCTCTTCCTCGACTTCCTCTTGTCTTATTTGTCTTCCAGCGCGGGGTGTTTGCGTCGTATGTCTCGGGCTCTTAAACTCATGCTCCAAGACAGTGCCAATGTGATTGTATTTATAGCCGTCTTCCGACAAGTTCCACTTTATCACCTCCCCAAGAACCCCATATTTGCTCATAGTCCATAGCTCCTCCGCTCGGCGCTTGAATTGGGCGGTTTCGGGGACACCAACATAATGGGCGCAGATTCGGACAAGGTAAGAAGCCTTGGAGCCCAGGTCAGAAGTATCCACGCCGAGGCCTTCCAGCTTTTTTTTTAGGACAGGTCTTGTGTATTTATTATCCCACCAATTGTCTTGAATAGGAGATCGAGTCATTTTGGAGGTGGGTTTCGATGGAGGGATTTGGGCAAAGGTGGAAGTGTAGAGTGGAGCGACGCGGTGGGAAGATTGGGAAGTCGTCTGTAAGCTGAGAAATGTGAAATGTGAGATGATTTTTGGTTGTTGATGATGTAGATGAAAATAACGCGGAGGCAAGGCAAGCTATATCTAGATGTGAAGACGGAAACATTCAGTCTGGTGGCTTCCGCTCGGTGATGGCTGAGACCTCCGCCTGAAGGTCTCCTTGTCGAGGTGCTTCGGCAGCATCTTCTGGAAATCCTAGTGCGAAGGTGCAAATGATGATTGGGTACGGTGTTTCAAACATGGCTGCATATATGAGTCCGTTAATAAAGAGACTTCGGTTTGATGATTCAAAATAGTCCACAAAGAATTGGGGATTCGGGTCCTTAAGTTGCCCCCATAGAAGCGCTCCAAGCGCCAAGCCGTTGCTTCCGAAAAAAGTGGCTGAGGCCATTTGGAACATTTTCAGCCTTCGGGAATTGGGAACATTTCACCAGCATGGAGGAGCAAGCCCATTTGGACAAATCCGTGGAGTCTCCTTCGTACTTCCGTGGAGACATCCTTCTTTGAACCTTTGTCGGGAGACTTGCCATTTGTCCGGGCCACTTTTACTGGAGTTTGAAAATGTCTTGCCGTTCCCGAGACATCCACAGCAGCGCCGCTTGATCCCCGCCGGGAGTGCGCAGCAACAAAGAATGAGGCTCGAGCTTGCGAAAAGGAATATTTCTAGCACCAGACGGCTCTACTCAGGTTATCATAAACACGTCATGATGACTCTCAGGAGCGCGTGGAACAATCTGGTCAAATTTGATGTCATATCTGTCACCGGTGCAGCCTTGTTTTCCCTTTGACGCGGTACAGAGACACTAAAGGAAGTACGGGAGGTCATTCAGCCTCGCACTTCTGCCTATGTGTGACCGAGCATTCTTCGAGTTTCCTGACAATGGGCAGTTGAAGCTGGACAAAATGGAATATACTGGTTGAAGGAGATAAGGCGAATGTGTATTAATACTAGAGAGCCGTACAAATGGTACCACAATGGATACAAAGCCATTGTATAAAGATATCCCAGAGGCCTGTTTTCCGAAGCTCGCAATCATCCTCGTGGTGCATGCGAAATCCATAAAGCCGCATACTTTCTTTGTTTGCCCCCGTTTCAAGAAAACTTTACCAAGGCTTCAGCGAAAATGAAATTCTTAGCATCAGCATTAGCGACCCAAGGCCTCGGCCTCACCCTCATCGTCAGTGGGGCGGTTGCCGATGTCTTTCAGAAACGTTCCCCTCCTTCCGCGAGCGGAATCCAATTCGTTTGCAGCGACTTCCCGGAGGTCTGCCAGAACATGTGCTGGGGTAAGCACCTACCACAGTTGGCCAAGTATCGACAGCACTAATGATGGTAAAGGAGCTTATTGCGCGGACAAGCATACTGAGTTCCTCGTCTACGATAAGCCAAGTTCGTCAGTCAAGAAATCTCGCAAAAAGGCCGCTGGCTGCATCGACGACCTGCAACCGGGCAACAACCGATGTTCGAAAGGACGGAATGGCACTTTGCCAGGATACAAGTGCAACGAATATCCCTTTGAAAGCTCCAAGGTGAACAGTGATGGTGGCGCGACAAGCGGTGAGGAGAACCGGTGTAGTCGCTGCGTCCCTTCATCTCAGAAGAACAGTAAATCTCCTTCCTTCCACCATCGCGAAGCCAAACGCTGACTAGTCGCACTAGAGCAAGAAGCAGTGCTCTATCAAGGTTACAGCACTTTCTGTCAGAACAAAGCGCCATGCAATTTTCAAGTCTTCTTCGCGAACATGGGCAACATCGCACACTGTAACTTCGGCGGTGACGGCAACTGTGATACCGACTCGGCAGAGCAGTGCAGCGGCGCAATTCCCATCATACAAAAGAAAGAGAACAGGGTTTATGATGTTCGAGATGCGCCAGCCAATGAAACTTTCATTCCCGGCCCTGCTGAGTTCCGCACTTACGGTGGGCATTTCCTTGCCGCTCCTCATGGTGGTACCATCGGTCAAGCAGTCTATAAGCCGACTGCAATCAATGAGACGATGTATAATGAGCATACTGAGAGTCATGAGTATGATGAGGATGCTGGACTGGAGCAGTTTGATTATATCACGACGAATATGCGCAGTGATGTTGATTACTTGAAGAAGGTTGTCTGGCAGGGTACTCCAAAAGATTAAGGAGTTGCAGTGCATGGCTGTAATCGTGATGAATCCCAGCGTCTCTTTTTCTTTCTGGAAGTTCCAGGTGCCACTGCCATTTCCGAAGTCGCCATAAATTGCGGTGGAAGGATTTGATGAGGGGCTGATGAGGGGTTGATGCGGGGTAAAAAATTGTATCGAAGCCTGAATACTTGAATCGTGGGCATGCTTTTGTTGGGTTTGCGCTTTCCAGAAACTCTGTTATTCTTCGAACTCGGTTGCAGAACAAAAGGAAATAAAAGAAGTCTCAGTCGTGGCTCACATTCGTTCCCCTCCCCCTCGTTGAGCTCGCTTAATCCATTGCCCCCATTTCAGAAGCTGTTAGATACGTGGAGTTTTAGCCCATGGAAGTGTCAAAAGACCCGGGAGAACCAAACGAGTTCCCCAGCATCCCTTCAATACTCTGAGTCTATACAACAGTCAATTCCATAAATACTTTCTTTCGCAAAAAGCCGGACCTACCAAATTGTCAGGGTCAGATGAAATGCCCGAGTAATCGATTTTAGTTCGTAATAATTGATGAAAAGTAAATATCCGCTGTTCATGGATGTTTTCATCATCAGCGACAATTGCCTTGTACTGCTCTGCCGTTGGGGGCCCCGCTAGCCAGAGACTTGAATCTGGCAGAAATACGTTAGCGTGGCTTGAATAGAAAAGTTCGAGGGGTACCATAGCACCTTTGGCTCCGATTCCTGCATCGGTGATATTGGATGGGGTACTAGTATTGAAATCTATTGGGGGGAAAGATTCCGTCGGTGCCGCCATAGCAGCTCCAGTCAATCCGAGCTCCGGACCCGTATCAATTAAAACTCTCAGAACTTCCGCTACTTTGTGGGCTTCTGGGGACGCGTCGCTGGATTTTTTCCAAATGTGATATGATTTAGGCAAGGCCTTCAGCATTCGGTCCTTGATGCTAGGATCAATGCCAAGGCGCTGCGAGCTCGATGACGCTTCCGAACTGAAATTAGTTGACACCTCCAGACACAGGAGTGAAGTGGCTAAGAAGAACGGGCTTTTTATGAGTATCGAGATTTTCCACCGATCTTGGTGCAGTCGCTTGCCAGGTTTCGTTTCCTCGTCCAGGATGGCTTGATACTCCAGGATCTCGAGGGAAGCCTCAATGCTAGCCAGGCGGGAGTATATGTACTGGCCATCTGTCATAGCAGGTACTATGTATTTATAATGCAAAATACATTTTGTATTGTGATATAACAATGCGAGGAAGATTCGATGTAAAATGACATCTGGGGAAAGCCCGGCCGATTCCTTGATGGGTCTGAATTGCAGCTTCTTAGGGGTCGAGGCGTAACTTTCACCGAGGAGTTTGTCTAGACGCATGACTTCCGTGTAAGGAATCGGTTCAATAGCCGTGATTTCGTCAGAAACCTTGCCATATACAGCAGCGAGCGTGTTTTTTGCTACGAGGAACTGAACTGGAGTCAGAACAGTATCCGATCTTGGTTCTGGCAGCGAAAGCATCTCCTCGTACAAGTCTTCATCGAGTAAGTTCCTCGGCTCCTTCGTGTCGCAATGCGAATCTCGAATCATCCTTGGAAGCCCAAGTTGGGAAGCTGTCAATGCATCGAAGCTAGTAATAAGAGCCCACACCCTGCGCCGCATCTCGCCTTGATATGGTGAGATATGCGGGAAGTTGAATGGATCTCTGTGATATCCCATTCTCAACGCAAGGCGAACAATCAATCCAAGGAGCACCCATATTTCCGTTTGGTCAACCTCGCCCTGGCTATACTCAACGTGTAGGCACAGCAGCAGAGCTCCAATCGTGTACGGAGGGCATTTGGCATATTTCCCAAGCACGAGGCATTGGATCGCTTTCTCGCGGAAGATCGGGACCAATATGTTCGTACTGGGAGCTAAAGACAGCGTTTGTTGGTGGTAGCATGCCCCCAAGCACATCACTGCAAACAGAGTTCCGAGCCACATGACAGGAGTCTCAGTTTGGTGCGTCCAGAATCGCTCGTACTGAAGCGTATCAGCAAAATTAGAAGCAGAAAGTTGCAAACTATCATCAGAAATTGATGATCAACTCACCTGCTTCAAAAAGGTTGGACGATGCATGATCACTGATAAATTTAGTATGGGCGCACTTGAGAAGTGGGACTGGCATACCTGGCGCCACTGCCTGGTGAAGGAAATACTCGGCAACTAATTGATCTGCACTGGACCTGGGCGGAAGAGCAGCCAGTAGTTCTTTCTTGGTCGTGTGCTCATAATCTCCAAAGATAATGTCTGACTCTGGTGTTGCAGAGGAGTTCGGCTCTTGCTTTTCGTTGTTCCGCTCTTGTCGCTCTCGATTGTTGTCAGTCTGGAAGCTTTCCTTCAGTTCGGCAATCTGCGAGTACATATGATTAGTAGGGTTACAAGTTTGAGAGTATGCTGTGTAATTGTAAGAATGGAAGCTAATATACCCCGTCAAGGACAGTAGTCCAGTGACTATTATCGACATAGGTAGTTTCGCTATTTTGCAGACTGATGCGGCCGAAGCTGTCAGATAGGAGTGGCCCTTGAGAGGACAAACCTGGTCCTGGCTCCAAAAAATATTTCATGGACGGACTGTTGTTCCATTGATCTGCTGGATTTGAATCTTCCGTGGTTGTAGAGGTGGTGGCTGAATTCATCAATGTGGTAACCAGCTGTTCCAGTTGAATGATCCGGCCAGGTATATTGTTAGGAGAATTTGAACTAGTAACAGCAGGGAGTCTATCCTGTTTTGCCTGAGTCGTACCCCCTGAGTTAAAAGTGGCATAGGTACATGAAAGCGATAATCCACGGCGGGTACAGGTCCCACATGGCTGAATCCGGTCACATTTCAACCTAACGGGAAAGGTCAATGCCCGCTCTGTGTGCCATACGATGGACCGAAGAATGGAACAAATACTCACTTTCTTCTTTTGCAAAGGTTACATGATAATTGAGGCTTATCCCTTCGACGACTTGCACTTGGCTGGGTTCGACTGGGACGAGGCTCCTCCATGAGGGCTAATGGGGACGCGTAATAATTTCAAAGGGGATTTTGAACATATGAGACCCAGCTCGTTACACTGGACTGAACATTGGGCTCTTTACTCTTCGCCCGAAGCTCTTTGCTGTTGTTGTCGGTTCACGAATGTCTATTTTGGGGGGAGCCAAAACGGGATATTAGCAAATCTACAGGGGGCTAGGCGCAGCTTACGTACTCTGGCAGGCTGGAATTGTCTGGCCCTTCCAATCTTCTGCACCGCCCCTAACTACCATTTTTCATCTCTTCCTAAATGATTTGAAGGCTCAAGCTCCAGGGAAGTTAGTAGACAAATCTCCCCGTCAAGTTTTGGGTATACTTCAGGCTGCAGCTTCGAGCCTTGACGCGGTGAGATTGGCCGTACTACCCTATGAGGGAGGAGTCCTACTCATCGATTCGATTACAATGTAGACTCGAATACTGAAGCCACGAGCAAAATAAATCAACTATGTTAGCTGTGGTTATTGTACTGAGTAGACAGAGAGGGGATTGGGAAAAAGGGGCTACCCGAGTGGACGGCCCGGTCCCGACTCCGAAATTGCCGAACGCTTGCTTGAACCTCACAACATCAACACCGTGAACATCAACCTCTATCAACATCAACATCCTCATATCACAGCCATGCCTCTCCCATACTGGACAATTGGCTGCGTCTATGGCGCCACCTCTGTTCTCTTTGGAGCATTCGGAGCTCACGGCCTCAAGAAACGCATAGCAGACCCCGCCCGGATTGCCAACTGGAGCACCGCTGCTCAATATCAGGTAGCTCCCTCTTCCCTGTGTGCCATTTCTATGCTGATATCTATGATCTTCAGCTCATCCACTCCGGCGTCCTCCTCCTAGCCAGCTCCGTTGCTCCCAAGAATACAGTCGCGGCGGGCTTGTTCATGGCGGGCATGACGATGTTCAGCGGCAGCATATACCTTCTCGTACTCGATCCGGCGACGTTCAAATTTCTGGGGCCTGTTACGCCGCTGGGTGGGCTGTGTTTGATTGGGGGCTGGGTTGCGTTGGCGTTTGGGAAGAGGGTTGCTTTCGCGGAATGATTTATTTTAAAAGGAGGCGGGGCGGATATCCTGGATTAGATGAGACATATAAGGCGTACCGGAGGTTTTGACTTGTGAATTGCTGGAATACACGATAAAATTCGAAAGCAAATATATATCACTTTTGCTCGTGGGATGCGCACAATTATGGGGGGTCGTGTTAGAAGACAAACGGTCTTTACATTTCGACCCCTCTCCTCCCGTAGCAGTTGCCTTTCTGTTCTTTTTTTGACAGCGTGACTTTTTCCGTTCGCTTATCTTAGAAAAAGCACTTTGCCAACTTTATCTCTACTTCCTCGACTTCTAGCTCTTGGCACCTTTACAAACAACCTCAACACCACCACCTCAGACTCCAGTCGTCCACCAACCGCATTAAGATGGAGACACCAACCCCATCACCTGCTAAGAAGCAAAAAGTCCACCGATCTCCTGTCATCTTCAAAGTTCCTGGCTTTGAGCCTGACGTTCGATTCAGGGTCTTTGATGGCCATGAGTTCCACATTCACTCTGTCATCTTGAAGATGAAGTCGGGATTCTTTTGCAAGTTCCTGGACCCCTTAAACAAGCAGCCATTGGCAAGCGCTCCAGTCACGGCACTTGGACGTTTTAAATATGAATGGGGCTCAAAGGTTGACGATGATGGGAAGGATTGGCATCTGAGCGATTTGGCAGGAACCCAGGTAATATTGCGACATCACCACCGCTTCCAGCAGAACCAATCTAACACAATTCACTAGGAGTACGACTCTGAAATTCCGGAAGATCTTAACGAGAATCACCAAATCAAGGCTTTAAGAAATCTTCTCCGAGCCTTGTATGGCGAGACAGTCATGATCAACAGCTCCCATGACATTGTCACATTGACGAACTTGGCCGACTACTATCGGAGTCTCAAAGCCACCTCACTCGCAATCAAGGCATATCTGCTGGGTGGCTATCCTTTCGATGAATCTGATCTTCCTGCTGAGTCGCCGGAATTTCTGGACTCTGCAGTCAAGCTCAGGATCTGTCCCTTGTTCAACGATCTCGTGATCTTGTACGCCGGTTCCTGGTCAAAGCCCGCTCATGAACATGACTATAAGCATGGAAGATATGCAGATATCGTGGAACGAGTGTACGATCGTCTTTCCGAAAAGGTTTCCCGGGCTCTGTGGGGTATGGAAGAAGAACTTGCTGTCCCAACGTCCCGGTACACTTATGATCATAGTAATCCCTCGACCAGGCGATCCAGGATGATGAAATGTATGCGAGCAATCAAGATCGACCTCAAAAAACATGACCCCGATGGTGCTGTTTCGATGCCAACCTATTTTCGCCGGCTTTCCAATAGTCTATACGGCCGCACTCACCCTGATCCTGATAATGATTTTCGCTATGCTGGCTCTGCAAATGATCTGGTATTCAACACCTATGTTTTACCTCTCTTGAAGAGCAATCTGGTGTTGAGTCACGAAGCCGCATCTGGGGAGGAATACTTTGCTGAGTTCTTTCTCTGTGGGGAGGTTCGAGAAGAGGATTATCCGTGGGATGCAGCGGACGAAAGCACCTACTGGTAGACCCAGATCAAGGGAACTGAACAAAGTAAGTTTGTGAAATCCTTGACATCTTATAGCGAGTCCATCTAATTGTGTCAGGCTTCATATTGATGTTACACAAGTCTGAATCTCGATGTACCAAAAACCACTGTTGAAGGGATATGAACAGCATATGCGACTGCTTTGAAACATCTCGGACAGAAAATCAGTTGTTGTATAGTCCGTTTGTGTTGGTGCAGCCAAACTTTATGGGTGCTCATGAAAAATGATACTCACACTGTGATGAGTGCAATGAGCCGACGGATTTGATTTCCATGCTTAGATACACTGTACTCATCTCATTTACAGCAATAAAAGAACTCTATTCAAACACAAATCCAGTCCCCAACCATGTTTCTTTTGTGGCTCGGCTCAAGCTGCCAGCACTAATTCAATGTTGCTTCCCAGGAACACTACAGGCCCATTCAGGAACCGTTCTTTAGTTAGGACAAGTGAATATTCACACAGGGATGTAGGCCTTGAAACCAGTTCACATTCAATATGTGGTCGCCAACCTTTCCAGCCGGTTACGCAGTGGTATTTTTTGCGCTAGTTTTTGCCGCAATGCTCATCGTATTATTGTAACAGCAACCTCGTCAACCTCAACACCTCCATCACAAACACGAGCAATCCTTAAGCCACGACACCATGGCGACCCCCGCAAAGAAACAAAAGATCTCGCGCCCTCCAATCATCTTCAAGTCCCCAGGTCTCGCTCCCGATGTTCGATTCACAATCTTTGGCGATTACGAATTCCATGTCAACTCCGTGGTCCTGAAAATGCATTCTGCTTTTTTTCGACAGTTTCTTGACCCAGCAAACAAAGAAGGAACCCCAGGAGGAGCCTCAGTTCCAGCGCAGCAGCGAGGTATTTCGGCTTTGTCTGCGAGCACGCAAGGTTTCCAGTATGAGTGGGTTTCGAAGGTCGAGGTTGGTGGCATGGAGTGGCACTTGATGTGCGCCTCCGCAGACGAGGTGAGTATTTGGTGATGGCCCTAATACTCTGGATTGCGTATACTGATTAGCTCTTAGGACGGAACCTCTCGCTTGCTCGACGGAATAACAGAAATCCTCGCGATCAAGGCCTTCACGAATCTGCTGCGAGCTTTCCACCAGCAGACACTTATAATCGACGATGCAGATGATCTAATCAGCTTGACAAGCATGGCAGACTATTATTGCGCTTTGAAGGTTGTCTCTTACTCTCTTGATGCTTCGCTCATGAAAATCAAGTACTTCATGGATCTCCCCACCCTCGTACAGGATGCTTGCGAACTTCTCAATTCGGCTGCCAAGCTGAGAAGCACCATCTTGTTCAAAGATTTGGTCATCTTAGTGGCTGGCACTTGGCCCATGATGAGCAAGACAGATTTGACGGCGCAAATGAACGACAAAATAGCAGATATTGTGGAGAGAATTAGCGATCGGTTGGCCAAAGTTATCCTTGGCCTTCATTGGACACTTGAAAACTCATTATTATCCACAGGCGAAGACGACAGGCTTGAAAATATGCGCCAAGTCACGATTGCTCTGAAAGCTGATCTCATTGACTCCGGCGAAGCACTTTCGAGCTTGCCAGAGTACTACAGCAAGTTGGTCAATGGCGAGTACGGGTTTGATGATGAATTGCCTGCTTTCAATGATTATTTGTTCTCGTTGATGGAAAACAACATGGTATTGAACTCGAAGGCAGAAATCGGAGAGAAAGGTATCTTCACTCACTTCTTCTGTGCCGAATTTCGCGACAGTGATCTTCCTTGGGACCCGGAGTGTTCAGATGATTGGTGAGTGCGGATTAAAGGCATCAGAACATGTTTTTGAGTATCTCGCAACCATCGAAATAATCTCAAGTGCGGGGACCTCCAGCCGGAGGAAAGTCCTGGGGGAACATTAATTGGAAATACTTCGGACTTCATCAAATAGTCAGCGGAAGTGGTGGCTCAACAGCTAATTGGACGACAAGGAGATGATCAGCCTTTGAAAATTTTGAAAATTGACTGCAACTTTGGCAAATGGGTTCTTTGTCATATTACATCTGGCTATGGAAGAGCTCTCTATGAAAACCCAAATCCAATAGTTCAATTACACTTAATGTGGGGTTCCTGGTCAACTAGTAACTACATCCTGACTTTGATGTATTCTTTCTCTTTTTCTTCCTTTTTTCGAAGGAAGAGATAAGGTCAGTGAGTCACGGCTGCTCATTTTGTCCACTTCTTTATATCCCATGGCGTAAAATTCCTTTGTTCTTGCATTTCCCGGGGTCGAATAGTCATGGGTAGCAGATCCCCCCCTATCTTATTCAGAATTCCCGGTGTTACGTGCAAGTCCTAGCTTCTCTTTTCAAGCTCTATTTAGTATCCCAGTTCACTCCGAATTCCTGATGCTCGCGAAGCCATTAGCTTCGTGTCCACAACAACAGCCCTCCACGATTCTGAGAGCAGACTGTGCTGTCACCACTGCTACCCAAGCCCAGAGAACTTCTTTACCTAAGCAGCACCGTGAAAATGTCTCGATCTACGCTTAAAGAAGAAGCCAGAGCCATTTGAGCCCCGGCCTCCAATCATCTTCACTCAATAGATGGAGGAACCAGACCTCCTATTGCGAGTATTCCAGGAATGGGAATTCCATCTCAATAGAGCAAGCCCACCATTGACAATGCGTATGATTTGATCGCTTTGACGAACATGGCGTAATACTACGGCTCCCTGAAGACAGTGTCTATCACGCTTTTCAGCAGCGAGGCACGCTACACATGTATCTATGATGACCAATGGGCTCAGATCGTCGAATGTGCGGTCAAACTCAGAAGTGCAAGCCTATTTCGGAATGCCTTCATCTTTTGTGCGGGCAAATGGCCTTCATCAGCGGCGGTGGCAACTTTCGAGTCATTGAGCTCCAATAACCTCTTAATTGTGGAGAGGGTTCACAATCGCCTTTGCCGACTTATTTCCAACGCTATGTATGATCTAGGCATTATATTAACGCCATATAATGCTGCAAGGCCCACAGGAGACAGCCAGGAGACCATCGCTAGAAAGCAACATATGCGAGCGTTCGTCGAGAGTACCAAGGCGTTCCTGAAGCTCAGAAATGATGGTATATTGCACCTGCCGCTCCTTTTTCGGGCCCTTTGCAAGAGCGAATACTACTCCAACGACAGACAAGAGGTTTATTTTGGGAGTTGCCTTTCGGGGGTAATGAAAAACAATACGAGGATTAGCTGCAGCTAGACTGCGCAATGTGCCCATTCCTTGGGCCAGAGGTCGGATGGCCCAGCATACGGGGGCCCATAACCCACGGGTGCCCATTGCGCAGTCTAGCTGCAGTGATGGACGTTGGGAAGAGCATATGGTAAACCTATGGAAGGATGTTTTCTTTTCAGCTGAGGTACGGGAAAGCGATATTCCATGGGATGTCGAAGAGACAGAGAAGCGTGGAATAGAATGGTGAGGGTCTAGATGAGTCCAGGTTGCTGAAGGGTTGTTATTCGCCGAAAGGTCCAGATGTTCACACAAAATGATATCCGCCATGAAGTTACAGAATCTTGATTATCATAGTTGTTGCGGAAAGACCTTCAGCCGATGGGAGTTTCGAAACCACGGACGGGGCTTCCATTGTCCTGAGGCGATAGCCGGGTTTTGGTAGGTAAGGACACTTATAGTCTGAGGAAGTTCCTTTTAAGAATTACGCCAATGAAATACTCACAAACAATTTTTTGCTCAAGGCAAAGGCTATTTTCAGGGAGGCGAGTTTCGGAGAATGGTTTCTGTGTCGTCAAATACAACCGGGAGCTCATTCAAGATCGCACAATGCCGATTCACACTGCTGAGGAGCATGAGAGAATCAAGATGTGCTTTGTAACTCAAAACTCCTGGAAGAATCCCAACTCACTCAGCGAAGCCACATGAATCCGCGGGAGACTTGGAGACCAGTTTCTCTCTCGAAAAAACAGACACACCCTTGTAGAATTCCACAAAATGATAACTTGTTTCTCTTTCGGGAGATGTAACGGCCTTTCAAAAGTGCTTTAACTTTAACTTTGATCCGAAAATACAAATTTGCCTCCGGCTTTGAAGTGGAGGTAGGTGATAGAAGGGCTCTTTGAAATAATAATTGTGATCTTTTAGATATTCTTTCCCGTATTACAGCTTCTGGTCTAAGTGGGGCCTCGCAGCTTCTTTTGAATCTACCTCACACTTTGAAAGCATCTCTGTATGTTGCTCTCGCTCGGAAAAAGGACAATTCCATTTCTTTCTTAATTGCTTAGAAGGGGCATTATGGTCACAGTAACTGCTATTCTTGTACCTTCTTGAAAATCAATAATCTTTCGCGTAAGTGCTAGCGGTTCTAGCAAATCCTATTTAATACCTATCAGATCCCGCATCCCCAACTTTCTCGACATCACCTCACCTGCAATTCACAACGGAGACTCATCCTTGCAGTCACGTTCCTACTACCCAAACCACGAAGCCCCCAGACAAACTGCCAATAGTGTTGCGGCAATGGCCCAAGCACCCACACCGAATCCGAAGCCTACCCAGCTCAGATCCCCAAAAACCTTCACAGCACCCGGTTTCCATCCCGATGTACGAATCAGATTATTCCATGGTCAGGAGTTTCATGTTCATTCGTTCATCTTGAAGCTGTCTTCGGGTTACTTCCGCAGATTTTTAGACCCATTGAATAAGAAGCAGAAAGTCAAAGAGACGTCATCATCAAAGAAGGAGCAGAAAACGGAAGCATCTTCATCGAATAAGAAGCAAGAAGTCGGAGATGAGTCTTCATCGAACAAGGGGAAAGAGGTCGAAAATCTGTCTTCATCAAATGCGGCTCCAAACCTGAAAGGGCCTTCTACGGCAAGCACGGCATATTTCCAATATGAGTGGATCTCGAAGTACGATGAGGACGACAAGGAATGGTATTTGACATCTGCTTCGAATGTACAGGTAATTAAAACCCCACTACTACCCAGATGGGACGGAAATCTTATATTTGCTAATAATTTGCCGGTATCCTCCGTCTCGGTCGAATACAATGGCGACGAGGAGGCGTTCGAAATTAAAACTCTTACGAATCTACTGCGAGCCTTTTATCGCCAAAAGCTTATCCTCAATTCCTCTGAAGACTTGATTGCATTGACCAGGATGGCCGATTATTACGTGGCCCTGTATCCTGTATCGTTTGCCCTTGATGCATCGTTAACGGCCTCCGCGTACTTTGCAAGAGATGGGGACTATCTTCAAGACGCCAGAATCGCCGGACCTACTCAGAGTGCTCTCATAGAGTGTGCGGCTAAACTTAGAAACCGCGCGTTGTTCTCGGACACGGTGATACTTTGTGCTGGCTTGTGGCCGACAGAAGTGGACTACATCTTACCGAATAGGGATTTGGAGAATCTTGACCAAAAGCTCAAAGATATCGTAGAGAGAGTTCGCGACAGGCTGGGTGCACTCATTGCCGCGGAGTTGTTGAAGATGGAGGAACGTTTAACGCCGTATCCACAGCATTTGATCCGACAATTTGGAGATGACGAGGGAACAATGGCGAGAAAGCGGGAAATGCGAGAGTACATGGAACGTGCCAAGCGTTCTCTGATGGTAGAGAATGGGGGCAAATTAAACGTGCCGGAGTATTTCAGGATGCTATGGGAGAGTGGATACGGCGCCAATCGTGAGACCGTTTTATGCTTCGCAAATTGTCTATCCAGAATGTTAAGAAACAATATAGTAAATTATAGTGGACTTGTAGCGGGAGGGAAGCATTTCGATATTAGGTTTTTATTTATTAAAGTCCTCGTTAGCTAAAGTATATAATAATTAAATTAAATTATATTTTACTTTATTAATTAAACTAATTTTTAAAATATCAATTAAT
>QGMK01000927.1:0-15218 GCA_007825345.1 Lachnellula suecica
GGATGAAGGCGCGAATGTGTGATGATGAGTAGTTCCGAAATTCTGGGAAGGTACGACTGGTTGTTGTTGACTGCTACCAATCGTTACAGTAGGCGGGTTTTGGACGTTGGTGTGGGCAGGGCTGAAGGTGTTTTGTTGGTCATTGGCGGCCGATGGATATTGGGGTAATTGAGCGGCGGTGGTTGAAGAAGTAGCATTTGTATTCTGAGTGCCATTTCCGTGATTAGAGGACTGATAGTGTTGGGGGCCGACGGGAGGCAAGATAATTGCAGGATGCATGCCGTTGCCGGTGCCGTAAGCAGAATTCTGACGATCCTGAGCGCCGACTTGAGACGCGGTATTCGTCTGCTGCGGAGCACCTCCGGCGCCGGAGTATTGAGCCGTGTTTGTATTTGGGGCATCAGACATATCCGTGTCTTGGCCAGCTGGACCGCCACCATAGCCGAACTTCTTCTGGGTTTTCTCGTCCAAGAGGTGCTGAACTTGTGATAAATCGGCATCGGCGTATTCACGTCCAGAAGGAGCATGCATGCCCATCAGGCTCCGCAACTCATCATCCACATACCCGTTGGGCAACGTGTGGCCCATCAGGAGCTGATGGCTCAACCATGTGAGGCCAGGTGGACGGCCGTTCCGTTTATGGCCCGCCATGTCAGCAATTCCCGCTGGAAGCCACTCTCTCACACCCTTTAATGCGCCCGGATCGGCGTTCAATGCCCTCATCTCGTCCAATAAGGGGTCTAAAATGTTGTTTTGGGCGTAAACCATACGATTGACTTGCCTACCCACTTGGACTCTTTTCATAACAGCGAGCCGGTGATCGGGTTCGGTGACATCGAGGGTGTAGACTGGCTCAACAGCGGGTTGTTTGCGGCAAACAATGTGATATTGGTACCTATAAGCCATGGGACCGCGAGCATTGACCAGATTCTGATTATTATTAGTCCGATTCAAGGTGAACGAAAGTAGAAGAGAAAGCCTACAATCAAGCGTGTCTCCCAATCGTGTGTCTCGAGTCGGCGCCTGTCTTGCCATAAGTCGAAGTCCTGCTTTTGCCGGGCTGTCAAGTGATCGATCTTGGCTTCGATGGCAGTTTTGACCATGGCGTGGAGAACGCCAAATGTCGCCACTCTTTGGCGGCATAGAGTTTCGTCCCAGACGTGTGATGCATACTCATGGGCGTAAAGACGAAGCTGGGCTAGAGTAGCTTGCTGGGCTTGGGGTATATGGGCAGTCGTCATAGCGCGAGACTTGAGGTGATTGTCTCAATTGATACGAGACTTTGTTGTTGAAGATACAGGACACGCTCTCGTAAGAAATGGTGTGGTAGATTGTGTTGGTGTTGACGGCTCGAGGTCGGAATGTCGTCTTGTTAAATAGCTGGAACATGACGCCAGAAAGATCTACACGCTGCGAGTGAATTGTGTCAGTAATTCCTGCTCAAAAATGAATTGGTGGAAGTTTGTGCTTACGCTATCGAAAGCCTGTGTGAATTCTGGCCGTTCGCCGTTGCCGGAAGACGAGACAACGTACTTGGGATGGACCTTCCAAAACTAATGAACGTGACTTACAATGTGGACTCTCGTGCCGTACCAAAGTAAAGTTGCTCGAATTTCCGTCGGGCTTTGGTATTTCCAGCATCTAACATCAGACAGCAAATCATGGGCAGCCCTACCTACGTTTTAAATTAACATTGCTTCGTTATCGCTCCCAGCGTCTAGTAATAACATATCTCCATCATCTTCGCCCCACCCATTATCGTATAAGCTTCCAAAAAGCATCTCGTCCGTCTCTTGTTCGACCTCCAGTCTCTCTCTTTCCGAAGCGTCCAAATATCCCAGCAAATCGTCGTCCTCATCATTACCCCCCCTGAGAAGATCCTCAAAATCGTCCTCATCGCTGAACTCGTCCCTCATGAAATCTTTTAGATCCTTTAGCATCTGTTCTTTCTCCCCAATTGGCTCATTTGTTTGTAAGACATCTAGTAGGTCGTCCTCTTCTTCGTTTTCTCCCGGTTCGGCGGTCGTCTTGCCTGAAGGCTTAGGGTTGAAGGCTCCCCTCGCGGCTACTGGGTCGTACAGCTTCCTCTGCATCATTGCCCATAGCCTTGCTTGCACCACAGATGCAAGCTCATCTGTACCCACTTCCATGTTATTCGAACCATCGGTCCCTGGATCCAGAAATGGTGGAGACTTTGCCAGTCGAATCAACTTCCGACGAATAACCGGAGATTGGATATTTCGAGGCCAGGATGATGCTATTGCGTGCGCAATGGTGGGTAGAAATCGAGCGTTATCTGACATTGACTGCAACTTTCTTAGCGAAATTAGCTTGGGTACAAGTTGAGCACAACTTACCTCTTTGAAAACGGGACTGAAGACTGCAGGTGCCAAGTCGGAGAGTGATATCTTAGGAGGTATTCTGTCAACTTGTATCCCAAACAGACCTCGACTTCTACGAGAATCATACCCTCCCATCAGTAGTCGAAGCGCTGTCTCCGCGAGCTTGCAAGCTGGGGAAATATCTTGGGATCGCAAAGCTTCTGATTGGAAGGATGGGCTGGAGGTCGGCGGGAACGGGCGTTTGAGAGAAGAAGTAGATGATACTGTCGACAGTGTTGAAAGTGTTGTGGACTGAGATATGAGAGAGGGCGTGCTTTCAGTCGTCTTAGAAAATAGCATTTCGTCATCCGTTTCCTGGAACCTGTCAGGCAGGAGTAGCATGTCTTCATCATCAAATTGTGTGTCTTGGGGTAGTATCTCATGAGGCTCAATTTTGACTTTGTTCGTGAACAGCCTTTGATTAGCATTCGCATTGTGGAAGCGTTCGAAGCAACTCGCAATCGAACTTGACAGGTCTTGGGAGAGCTTTCCAACGACGTCTTCGAGAGCCTCTAGATGTCCATCATCCACAATGGTGGGAGAAACATCTGGTAACATAGCATCTACATCGTCGTCTACCAGAGGTTTGGGATTTGTTTTCGCTTTCTTGGGCTTCCGTCGGCGTTCTTTGATTGTATGAAAATCTAGAGAGATCTGTAGCCTTCTAAAGTCTGCGCATAGAACACTCTCGGGAGGTTTGATGTCGATATTGCTGGAGAGCCAGGCTCGTTGTCCTGTTGCTGAATCCTGAGGTGGCTTCCCGTGACCAATATGGATTGCAAGATCTGGCTTTGAGACATCGTCGGACAATGGGATTTCGAGAGAGGGAGAGAGCGAGAGCTGAGACCATAGCTTTACGGAGTCAGTAGCGGCAACAGAGGAAGGAAATCAGGTTCATACATGTGCCTCTCGGAGGCGGTACCCCAAGCTTTCCAGCACATGCATCCGCCGATTGTTCTCCAGTTTCTTGCCATCGAAGTAGACACGCACGTCCAGACCACATGATACCCCTCTCGATACCCACACACTAGCTGAAGTGAAGGCGTTGATTGCATCCTCCGGGCTGAGCTGGGAAATACCGGCCGGGACCTTGAAATTGGCAGAGGATGTAATGGAGAGCTTGAGCTTGTCTGAGACGCTGGTCAGGTGCAGCTTTCCAAGCTCCAGCACTTTCGAAGACATGGCAAAGCCCAATCATGCCGAATCCTGCTCAGGGGAGCAATAGATGCCTTTTCTGGGTGCCATCCAAGCTGTTGACAGGGGGAAAACGTGTGAAGATTGAGAATTAGAGACGATGGGATATTGAGAACGGATAGTGGTGGGCTGAGGGTGTAAGTGTGAACATCAATTGTTAGTTTGGTATAGCATTGCATTTGGTGGTAACAGAATCAAGGCGAGAATTGAAGGGTTGATGTTGTTGCTTGTGTTACATGTTGTTTGCATTTAGAAGTTTGTCGCGTGGGAGCTGGTGGTGGAGCACTTTCCGATATTCCACCGAGACAATTCTGCCGCATTTGACCGCCCTCACAAGCTGCAGTCGCAGCCCGTCATTGGCTCTTACCACGCGTCATCGGCTGCTAGACCCCTAGGTATGATTCCTCACCATCAACCCCCAGAACCCCACACATCCATCTTGCCGGCGAGCTACTGTATCGAGCGCGAAAAACCAGAGATAGCACTTCTCGACCAGTCGCCGTCCAAAATGGCGCTCAGCAACGTCGGCTCGCTCGTTCTCAACATCCTCATTTTCATAACCACCCTGGTGAATTTCAGCTACGCCCTCACCCACCTCGATGCCCTCACTTTGCTGTTCATCTATGTCATTACCAAGGTCTTCGTGACTCCGCCCGATTCCGGCATTCTGGCAAAATGTCAACACAAGCATCTCTACCCAGACGGATGAGGATCATCATCCCCGAGAACGGCTACGAATCCCCTCAATGTCCAGGTACTCCGGGCAATGGCAATGGCAATGGCAAGCACAGGCGTATGAACGGGGATACGGCGGGTAATGGCAATGGGTTCAGTGGTGGACAGATCGGACTGGACAATCCACAATCACAAGCATATATACAGAGCAGATTACGGATTGAGCGAGAGGATGGAGACGAGAAGGCGCGGACGAGGAAGATCGGGTTCCGCGATCGTGTTTCCTGCTATACCTGGACGTGGTTTACCATGACAATGGCTACCGGAGGAATAGCAAATGTTCTTCACGCAAGTAGGTCAATTCCAGATTCAATTTGAAGCTATTCCCTAACATGTCCTAGTACCGTATCGTTCGGACTGGCTCACAATCGTCGGCACTGTCGTTTTTCTCTTCAATCTTGTACTTTTCCTCTGCAATTGTATATTGATTACATTACGGTTCCACTGGGTACCAGGATCATTCAAGGCCTGTTTTCTCAGTCAATCGGAATCCCTTTTTATCCCAGCATCCGTAAGTACTTCGGGTTGCACACGAGGAAAATAACTCTAATTTCTTTGCAGGTTGTATCGTAAGAGCATCGTTATTGAGGTCACGGATGGTTACTGATGAGCGGTTAGGGCAGGTACAATTCTGATTAATTTCTGTCAATATGGGCTTCCCAAGACCGGGCAGTGGTTTCAGGTGACCATGCAAGTGTGTTACTGGGCTTATGCTTCCATGAGCGTCATTGCAAGTTCGGGAATGTACCTCATTATATGGTCAACGCAGTAAGAATTACAGTATCCAGCAATTGAAACTAAGCTTATCACCTACCAAGATCTTTTCCCATCCACAACATGACCCCGATTTGGGTCTTCCCTGCATACCCTCTCCTCATTGTTGCTCCATTTGCCGCCAATCTGATCGATGCCCTGCCCGACTCCGCCGCCGCTGCCCGTATCAACTCCATCGCGATTTCCTTCGGAGCAGTCTGTCTGCAGGTACGTCAACTAAGTCCTTGCTTTCGTAGGAACAAATTTTCTCCCGGTTTTTGAGACCCAGTCTTTCAGAAGTCATTTAATTGTCATTGAATGCCATGCTAATTTGTTTAATAGGGCACCGGGTTTCTCGTCAGCCTCATGATATACTCCGCATTCATCTACCGTCTCATGACCCAAAAGCTGCCCCGCGAAACAACACGTCCCGGCATGGTAAAGGCCCCCTTCCCATATCAAACCAAACACTCCTCTGACCTCCACCCAACAGTTCGTCTCCGTCGGCCCCAGCGGGTTCACTGCCGCAGGACTCGTACACATTGGCAGCGTCCTCGTCCCGAAAATAATGCCGAATGACTATATGAGCCTAGGAAATGCAGAAGTATCCGCTGTCCTAAAACTGCTCTCCGACCTAGTGGGCCTCTGGCTCTGGGGCTTGTGCATGTGGTTCTTCATCGTCAGTCTGGGCGCGCATTGGCAGGTCGTGCGGCCCAATCATCCAGATCACCATTTGCAATTTGACATGACTTGGTAATCCACTTTCTCTCTCATTTCTGTTCCCACTTCTCGATAGAGAATTAACGCGAGAACAGGTTCTCGTTCGTCTTCCCAAACTCCGCCCTCGTAACCGCTACCCTCGCTATCGGCAAGTCGCTCGACTCACGAGCGATCCAGATTTTGGGCACTGTGCTGGCAGTTTTGCTGGTGCTGGTTTGGATTGGGGTTTGGGGTATGATGATCAGGGCGCTGTGGCTTAGAAGGCTGCTTTGGCCGGGCGAGGTTGATGGCTCGGAGGCGAGTATGAGGAGGTGGATGGGTAAGCATCTAGGTGTGAGTGACAGTGTGACCGAGAGTGGGAGTGGCGTGAAAAATGAAGCGTAGATAGCTGGGAGATAGACGGTTGTAGATACGGATGATGTGGGATGTATATTTGTCTGGTATAGTTGGCTCTATTACCGAAGTTGCTCAAGAGAGTTCAAAATGCTAATTGTTATTTGATTGTCCCATGTGTCTCTTCTTCTTTCCTCTGTGTCCTGAGATCCTCTTCTCGTTAGTTCTTGTCTGCGGCGTTAGGAAAGCCAAATTTTGAGCCCCTCTTCGAGACCCCAGCGAGTATGAGTACACGTCGTTTTCAGCACTTCGTCCCGCGTTTTTGCATCCCGGGCCAGCTATGTACACACTTAACAACATGAAATAGGTTCAGTCTCCAAAAAGCTATTGTGGTGGTGGTGCTTTAAGATGACTCCGGGATCCGGCTTCAACATCTCCTTTTGTTGCCTGTACCAATATGAGAGCTTTTCACACACCCCGCCTCACTTCCAGGTTCTTTGCAGCAGGACCACTCGAATCCATCCGCATAATCAGGGTCATTAATGAAACTCTCACAGCGCCCATGGCACCGCTCGTCGTGATCACACCAAAACTCCCAGCGGTCGCTAACCTCTTTATACCCTTTTTAAGTGTCAATCTCCTGCAGCTTAAAATGGAGGGGAAGCCTACCGGTGTGGTAAGAACAAGCATCCCTAGGGTTGGCATTATAGTCAAAGTTCGAGGAACAATTTGAGCATTGGCCCCAAACGGGCGGTTCCGCTTTTCGTTTCTGAAGAAATGGCAGTTGGGGCTGCCGGATAATATTGTGCGCTGACTTATGCTTTGTCCTCTTGCACCCGTCACTATCGCCCGGCTCATCACAGCAAGGATAGGTAAAGCCGGCCACATAGTCTGCATCGTCCTTGAGATCGTCGTATTCGCCGTGGAAATCGACATCATGGTCGTCCCAGAAGTCACCCTCGTGATCTACAACTTTCTCTTCTATTGTTCGGTGTCAGTCACTAGACACGTTTGGGGTGGGGGGTTAGAGATACCTGAATGCCAGACACAATCTCCGCGGGCGTTGCGCTTCAAGTCAAAAGTCTCTGCGCAATTTCTACATTTCGTATACCGGCTCGTAGAGTCCTCATCCGGATGAGCAATTGGCAGGAGTTCTTCTTCCTCTTCTTCACCCTCGTCGCTTTCCTCCGCGTCTTCAGAGTTAGTGTCAGCATGATACCGCACGATATCTTTTCCCTTGATAACCAAAGCCAGTTGAAGCTTTTTGTTCAGGGTAGCATTTGTCTGACATTCTGCTATCAGTATCTCGCGCATGCGGTCCGGATCAAGGGTACGGAGAGCGAGGTCCAATGCAGCTGGCAGCTTGGGCCGCTGTGCGGATTGTTTCGGAGGCATCCCTGCAGATGAAAGATTTGGATCATCGTCGGAGCTGCTGTCAAAAGTGAGGTCGATGATACGGCTCATGGCTATGAAAGATTGCTTAAAGAAATAAAACGCGAGAGACGCGAGGAGAGTAAATAACGCGAATCTTATCGGCCCCCTGCAATCATGTTATCACCTGACTTGTGGAGGGTAGTACAAGACTCTACCTAGGGAGAGAGCAAGCATTGTCAGCATTCCAGACGGGTGTGTCGAAATTTGAGTTGATTTGTATCTTTGTGGAAATTTCTGATAAAGTGAATCTTTGTGGAAATTTCTGATAAAGTGATGTTGCCGCCCAGCCAGTCAGTCCTTTCTCTTCTTCCTCACCGACGGCCCCACTCTGCGACTTCGGACTTTTCTCTTGGGCAGGGTCAAGAAGTGGACTTGTAAGTCAACCAAGGCATCAAGCTTACTATTTTTGTCAGTCATCTAAACTGACATGTCTAGACATTCCAGAACGCAGAATCCCAAGGAAGCACAGCTGAAGCCCGGGGGAACAGGGACTGCGGTCCTGCTCCAACTTTCCGATGGATAATCACCCGACGTCGCTGAACTCAAACCATTCGGAAGTGCCATACAGAGCTATCAATGGCACACATTCGAGTAACCTTATGGTCCGAACTACAGAGGGTTGATATGTGTTTGCCTGTCACAGGGTGGTACAAATCGTATTCGCCGGGACCGTCAGAGTAACCACACGATGTTGTTTTTCCAGCAGAGTTGCCTTCACTCTACAACACAATCAACAGATTGATTGTTCAGACCAGAACAAAATATTCAACAACTCAGTCAAGAAGCCTAGAACCGACTCCAACATGAATTTGGACTCGCCTAAGCATAGTCAAGCTGGCGGCGGTAGTAGCGAGCAGGCCACAGATTTCCGAAATCTCAAGGATGCACAAGAAGACCAGAAAGATGGGATTTTGACGGATCTAAACCAACAGTCGCTCGACACTGCTCGAAGGGAAGGGGTTGAACCATATTGGAACCCTCCAAAACTGGCTGAAGCGAGACGACCGGGCTGCAAAAAGTCCTCGGTTGTTGACATCCGTGGGCAGTTTTTCACCAAAATTGTTGATTTCTACCCCTCTGGAAACTCGTTGGAGCCCCAGGAACGAACCAGCACTGTTCGCGCTTTGATCTATGAAGAGGGGCCAGAGAAGCTTATGACGCAAGCCAAAAGATTATGGAAACTACCTCCGTCGCTGAAATGTAGATTTCGTTGGATTCATCTACCCGAGAATGATGTAAGTTCGGCACCTTCGCATCTGTGAGCGTTTGCGAGCAGTCACTAACTGTACAAATTGAAGAGGGAGTGGGTCAAAGTAAATACTAGATTCGCCTTTCCAGCAACTTCCTTCTAAATGAGTTACAGGATCTTATTGAAAGCATATCGTTTCATTCGAAAAAGTCACCTAGCGAATACACCCAGCTGAAAAGGTTCGTAGAGGAGACTCAACATCAACGTAATGGAGAAGTCCGCAGTCAGTTTATGTACCCCGCTCTCAATGTAGGTTCGCCGCACAGTGTTTCACTGAATTGAGTTCACCCTGTTTGACAACTGTTTTATAGATTGAATGGGGTTCTCATAATTGTGATGAGAATGGACACGGGTCGAGTCTTCTTGATAGGGCTAGAACTGAAGAGCAGACGCGGAGCAGAAAGTACTCTTGACACTTCCCCTCCTTGAATCTTTTCGACGTCTTCGAGTGCTAACCTTCGTGGCAGAAATTTCATTGGTACCAATGCCGAAGAACAAGAATCCAGAAATGATTCTTTCATCGGAAGGGGTTCTGAACCATCCATCAAAACATTTCAAGAGCCAATCAACAAAATTCCAGAAAATCCTTCGACACTAGCAGTTGCACCCACCTACGAATCCAGCTCCTACCTTCAAGGGACCAGAATGGGAATCAGTGTTAGTTTAGAATACTTATTAATTTTTTTTATGCTAACAATTTTCAATAGTTCCCATTTTTGACCATGCAGACTGTCCAAGAATATAGAGAGCGACGACAGGCAATTCGACTTGCGGAAAAGATCCAAAGTCAAAATACTCACGCCGATCGACCTATCCGTCTTTCTCGCAATATACGATCGAGGGCTGCAAACTCTATTTTTGACGTAGAAATATCCAAAGGAGTGAAAATGGAAAGGCAAAAGAATCCTGATCTTGCAGGTTTTACCCTTGCCGGTCAAGCCATGCAAGTCTATTGGCAACAAAATTTGCCTGAGTTGAAAGACTATCTTGACGGACTGACCAAAAGAGCCCTAACGCGAAATGATAGCGATAGCGAGTATATTAGCTCGCGAACGATCGTTTGGAAAGAGAGGTTACAAGACGCTATAGCCATTCTTCATCAGACAGAGAGTAGTTCGGTAGGAGAGACTACGCGAATGTCTCGATTCGAAACTCTGCTACAATACTATATGCGCTCTGCAGCATCTATTGGCTTACATACTTCTCAGACTTTAGATCAGTACTATTATTCATCTCTCAAGGATACCGTCCATAGAGATACGGATCAAGTTGTATTGAGATATCAAAAGAAGAAGGACGACGACGATATTTCGAACGACCAAATCGGAATTGTTGAACAGCTCTGGTTGTGGGTGATAGATGACCGTAAGTTACCTTTCACAATGAGAAATGGAATTCCCACTGATGGAGAGACATTTAGAGACATTAATCACCTGCTTTCCGCAGAGCCTAAATGGTGCAGCTGAGAGCAACCGCCAGCGGGACCTTCTCGAGCAAATTCAGACACATCTGCAAGAGAACATGCGTCCAGACATCTGTTCGGTATACCATCTAGCTACTATTGTCACAAGCTTAATTGTGAGGTTCGTGGAAGATTGCTGTGCTCGTTCGGGCGATGCAGACAGCGAGTCCTTTCTACAAATATACGCAAGTTCTATAAGCAAAGTGGTCAGTACATCATCAGTGACTGGAGTTAGCACGGATCTTGTCACTAATTACATTGGCAAAATCAGGCTGACTTAGAAATTAAATATTTCGAAGCCTTCCAGCGCGAAATCACTGAGAACCGCCGGGAAAACAATAACAACATGAATAATGCGGCAGGCGAATTCCCGAATAGTGGCAAGCTTGACCTTGAGAACGAAATCAAGCTCCTCGTGGAAGTGAAAGATATCCGGGATGAATTGAACATATTGAAAAATATCTTCGAGGAGCAGAAAGACGTCTTGCACAAACTATTTGACCTCATCTCCGACTCCCATTCTATCCCGAGGAGGTCAATTACGAGAGATCCGATCGTCAAATACTATGAGCAAATAAGCAATATTGACTTACGAATGAAACGAGTCAAGAAGATGCAAAGGGATGCGACTACTGTGTATGATTCTGTAAGCTAGTAGCCAGCCCTTTCAGCTAGGTGCATTCATTGACCCAGCAGATCAACCACCTACTGGACCTCAAGCAAAAGAACGCGAACTTATTTGAGGCCGTTCAAGCACGTTTGAGAGCCGAACAGACAACAGCTCAGGGGAGAACCATTCTGGTGTTTACCATCGTCACAATTATCTTCGTGAGCAGTGATATTTTCATTTTACCGAAACCAAATCACATTCTGACGCCGATTGATAGCTTCCAATGTTATTTATGACATCTTTCTATGCCCTTAATATCGACTACTTTCCTCATATCGGAGATGGTGTTCAATTTCCTTCATGGTGGGTATTTTCAAGGATATGTAAGTCTCTCCAACATGGCTCCAAGATTTGGCAGAATGTCTCACATGAGGACAGTCGGCACCTCCGCCGCCATAGCTATTCCACTGGTCGTGGCCGCCATTTACTTCAACAGAATTCTGAAGTGGAAGGAGAAGCATGTCGTTCTCCAAATGAGCGAAGAAGGAAAACGTAAAGAAACGTCAGAAAAAGAAGGGAAAGAAACACCGTCAACGGCGGAGTCAGGGTTGCGCTCCTGGATATCAAGATCAAACACGAAGGAAGACCTCAGGCTTCATGTCTCCGAGGTAGAAGACATAGGTGGGGGCGCAAGAAATGGGAATGCAATGGCGTCAATTGAGTCTCAACTAGAGAAGGGGCTACGCAAGTAATGGCAGTACCAAATTTGGCACCTGACAGCCAAAAACCCCAGCTTGGTCTTGATCCAGTAATGGAAGAAGTAGGCAAACGTTCAGATCTGACGACGACTTTGAGCTAATTTGGTAATCATCGTTGTCCTCGTCATCATTTCCACTCTACGCTCGTTTTTATGCGTACAGTTTTCTTTAGGTCCTCGCCTTAGACCTCCGGCTCTTCAACGGCGGCCATCTGTTCTTCGTCTTCACAGAAGCATCGATTTCTTATGACGGAAGATTGCCGCCGTGTCAATCGCCCACTTGAGAATGTGATTCTCGGTATGGTCCGTTCCTGGTAGCTCTCGGGGCAAAGCCTTGAGGCATTTCCCATCTTCATATCGAGGTTTATTCTGGCCCACTCGTCTGTCTCGGTTGAATACCGACTCCAAAATGAAGTTAAATCTACAACGTCGCAGGTATCTAGATATAACCAGCGGGAGAAAATCAGGGTGTTGTCTCAACTTCTGTGGATGGTAGTGGGCGAACCTCGCCCGGTGAGGGAAGCCACGTTTATAACTTTCGATGGGCTGATGGCCGGAAAGCTAGCCCAGAGTGGTTCCACGTCTGAGTCTCCGGAATGCAAAAGTCATACTTCAGAGACTAAACATCCGCATAATCATTACTGCGTAATGCTTTCCACCTTCCTCTTTTTGCTCCCGCCAAATCGCATCCCTTTTGCCGTAGTCGCCACATTTCGATTCAAGATACGGTTGACTGGAGCTTTATGTTTCGTATGCTTGCAGCCTCCTTCGTCTCCATAAGAGCTACAGCAGTTCCAGATAAACCCTTCAGGTGTGTCGGAGTTGTTCTCGTAGTAACCTCCTCTTACTTCCCAGTCTTCGCCATGCGGGGCACTCTGGTCGATTTCCTTCCAACCTATTGTTGCTTAGCCATTTTTAGAAGCTCATGAAATGTCGAGGAACGTTTTGAGTACTGACCAGGGTGCCAACTGCAAGGCCATTCGTAATTGTAGTCTTTCTCATGTTCATTGCAGCTGACATCGAACTCTACCCCGCAATTTTGGCACTCGACCCACCTCGCTGTATATTCTTCGTCACCTAATGTAATAGGTCTCCTATTTTTCATTGCTTCCCTCCACTTATGCATCTCTTCGTATTCCTCCATTGTTTCGAACTCATCACACGAATCGCCCACCGAGGCTGCGTCTTCCGAATCGCTATCCGCGTGATATCTAATAACGTCTTTGCCCTTAACAAGCCACTTGTCGGCCAGATACCTTGTTAACATCTCGTCGGAGTCTATTTCGGTCTTGAGTTTCGGGTAATCCGGGTCCGTTGGCCGTATCACGGCTCGTAATGCCGCGCGTATCGCTTGGAGATCGGGATCTTGCACCGGCTTCGAAGGGGAAATAAGAGTCATCTTTGTTGAAAAAACTTTATCTTAAAGTATCTTTATGTTTTTGATAAAGAAAAGTAAACCGTTATTTTCTAATATTATACTTCAGTACATACTGCCGCTCCGGGGGATAATAGGCTTCGGCGAAGCATCACCGCCACCCGAACGCCGAAATACGAAAAGTAGTGTTTATCCCGAGAGGCACCAGTGATCTCATCCAATGAATAAACGAAAGGCATCTCAAGCGTAAACTTACTTTGACTGTTCGATCTGACCACGACAGGTACAAGAAGTGTTGGGAGAGCGCTAGGACACATCTCACGGAGTGTTTGACAAACTCGGCATTTGCGAAACTATAGATTGCTCGAGAGTATTGATAATCAAAGACTATGTAAGGAGAAATATATGATACCAACTTTTAGATTAGGGTGTGAATCTGCAATGGCATCGCCAATACTTACGGTGCAGAATGAGGTAGCAGTCGGCTCCCACACGTGATCCGCTCCGACATAGCCCCTATTTGTAATATACGAGTCAGCTGGGAGCTCGGCACATCCAGCTTTCTTCAGTTAGTTGAAACTTACCATATTGCTAAGTGAACGACTCAGTCCGCTTTTCAGATGCTTGCATACCACAGTGGTTTTATCTCGAGCCAAAATTGCAGCTATCTTGGTTCGACAGCTGACGCCTGAGCTGAATCAAACAACGCTCCACCGCGTTGCCAAAAAAATCCCGCAGGACAATCGAGGTTATCTGCCGCATCCTTCAGCTTCCATCGCGCCAATTTTCCTAACCACATCAAGTTTGGTGCTCCTCGTCTATCCTTTGTGTATTATAATGCTAAACACAAATCTCCTCTGATTATCCCTGATATCAAGATTCTCCCCACGATTTTGACACTCACCAATCTAGGGGTTCTCGGCCTAGCTTCTATGCTTGAAAGCATAATTGGGTCATCATTTTATGACCAAGAACTTGGTAACCTGTGATAGAAACAAGAATGGGCGATTAGAAATCGAATTTAAAGAGGTAGAACAGCGTGAAATTGGCATATGTATTGCAATAAGGAATCTACCAAGAGATTGGCCAGAGAAAGGAGAAGCCTACGCGTGCCTCGATTTCTTCCTTGGTTGCCCTTCCGCCTTGTGTTTGGTTTGCTTGCAGCCCTCTTCGCTACCTAACTTCTCGCAGCAAGTCCATTGAAACCCATCTGCGAAGGTGGGATCGTCTTCAAAACTCGACGGCTCGCCATGGCAGTCAGGGTCATGGTCGGCCCAAAGATCATCATCGTCGTACAATTCCTTTTCGCCTGTAAATACATTAGTAACGGGGACCATAGAGTGAATAGAATCTCTCACCTTCGTGCCAAACACAGTCGCCTCTCATGTTCTGGGTAACATCGAATTCTTCTTTGCAATTCTCGCATTTGGCATACCGAGCGAAGGATTGCGCATCCACAGACTCATCTGCCTTACGCTTCGACTTTGGCATAGGCTGCGCTGCACGCTTTTGCTTTGCAATGGATACCCACATCTCATCTGTCCTGTAGATTCTGTCACCCCGGAGTCGTAATAAGTTCTCAGTATTTTCCTTGTACTTGAGCTCCTGCGCCTCTTCTTGGAGGCTTTCGCTATCGCTCGCGTTCTCGTCGTCGCTACCATCGTTACTGATAGATATTTAGCCTCGAATCACAACACAAGACTACAGCATGACTGGCCTCTCATGTGGCCAATGATTTCCAGTGGAAGACATAAGAATGAAACGGTTGATACTAATAAAGTGATTGGCTAACTTACCTTTCTTCAGCATCTTCACTCTCGGTATCAGCATGATACGGAATAACCTCCCTCCTCGGAACCAAGAACTCTCGCTCCACCAACGCCTTCGCATCCAAATGTGCACGGCACACCTTCAATAGAAGTTCCCGCAAGCGTTCAGCACTAGCTTTGGATAATGTATTGGTCAACGCGGGGCCCAACGTGGGGTTCATTGTAGGACTCGGGCGTGAAAGAGAAGCGCCAGCCAGCGGATTGGCATTGTTTTGAATAGAGTTAAGAGGTTGGCGCTCAGTTCGACGCGACTGTTTGATGACGTTCTTAACTGCTGGTCTTTCATCGGAGCTGCTATCATGGGTGAGGTCGACGATTGTTGCCATTTTTGCTGTTGTTCTGGAGGGGGGACGCGACTTTAAAGACGCGTTTCATACAGTGTAACC